>FXXK01000610.1:160270-170938 GCA_900184695.1 Betula pendula | reverse complement strand
ATCTGATAAGACAGGATGGTCATTAACATCATGGAGAAGTGGAGAAGATCCTGCTCCTGGTCTTTTCTCTCTGCATCTGGGTTCTCGAAAAGAACTAATCATAATTAGGAATGGGTCTCAAGTACCATACTGGACTAGTCCACTAATTGGTCTCCTAGCTGATATATTCGTGATTGATGGGGACTACATTTTTTATACTGATAGTAATAATTATCCTTCTGAATTTAGGAGAGTGGCGTTGAATGTAAGCGGGGAGCTTCTACTGCAGACATGTTCAGACACGACCAAATTGTCCAGATCAACGAATGGAACTGTAAGAGGAAACAACCAATTAAGGAAAATTGGTATTCCGAGTACTTCATCTATTGCGGTGGTTGTTACATTGGGCCTTTGTGTTTATTATGTGAGGAGGAAGCTCAGAAGGAAGGGTGAGTAAAGAATTCGTTCACAACGTTATTTTAATTAGCAATCTTTGTTAAAGCATTTCCAAAATTACTATTTATATATATTTATTTTGAGGTTTGAAGGTATTAAGGAGCATTAAATGATAAGAGTCCCATCGGGATCAATTTATTACTATTATAAAAAGATTTATTTACTGATATTAAATAACTGATTCTGATAACTGCTGT
Organism: Betula pendula; assembly: GCA_900184695.1. NCBI lineage: Eukaryota > Viridiplantae > Streptophyta > Magnoliopsida > Fagales > Betulaceae > Betula > Betula pendula. Next base: position 170,306 of record FXXK01000610.1, on the reverse strand, counting down.
ATCAATAAAACTGCTGCAGTTATCCAAAGATCTTATCTTTTAATTTGTATATGATAAGATCTTATCTCTTTTTTTGTTTTCTTGTGGAGAATAAATTATCTCTTCATCTTCTTCTACGTACGTTGGGAGCAAATAATTTCTTAAGGACATGCCTTAGGAGTATTTCATTTTTCTGTCTTTTATTTTATTTTATCTAACAATCTTCATTTATATCCTAAAACATGTGTTGTTCACCATTTAGGCCCTTCCGGGGAGGATTTGTTACTGTTAGAGTTGGGCACGACCCAAAAGGCTAATAATTCAGAGCATGGAGATAGTAGAAAAAGAGAAGTCCAAATGCCATTATTCAGTTTTGCAAGTGTTTCTGCTGCAACTAATAATTTCTCAGCTACAAATAAGCTCGGAGAGGGTGGTTTTGGATATGTTTACAAAGTATGCTTCAATGTCCCTAATCGCAATGCTTTGGATTCGGGTTGAGGGGTTTGATCAATTTAATTAAATGGGTTGGGTTATGAGTAACTTATTTAGTTTTATATTCATGCTTCAACATGACATTAACTCAACATGCGAACATGAATTACCACTCCTACACTCAGCATACCAATTCAGATAAACTTGTGTGAGATTTGGAAGATAAAATTTTGCTTGGTGTGTGTCAATCTTATATGTAATTGGATATATATATATATATATATGTGTGTGTGTGTGTGTGTGTGTGTGTGTGTGTGTGTGTGTGTGTGTGTGTGTGTTTCTCAATCAATTAATAGTTGATGTTGATGTTGAGTGTAAGAAGATTGAGGCCCACTTTGAAAAGATATCATAAGTTTGAGTGGTTAACCTAGCACAGTTGTGGCCAAACTGATAGGCTTAAATTTTTGACTTGAATAATGTGCCAACATGCTATATTATGGTCTTCCTTAAGGACTCCAAGGTGTCAATATATTGATTTTTCTACACCCAAATCGGGAGTGTCGGTCTCTAGTCTTGGTTAAGGACTAGAGATCCACGCAAACAAAATGTTTTGCATCCGATTCTCTGTTCTCAATAATGGATTGTTTGTTTTAGAGTTAAAAAGGTTTTAGTATTATGAATGTAGGCTTACTACTTTATTGATTTGTGTTTTTCACGACAAATAAATTTTACACGTGATATATTATTAAAAGGGACGAGGTAGCCGTAAAAAGACCTTTCAAAAAGATCTATTGCAAGGTTGGGATGAGTTAAGAATGATAATCAAGTGCTCCTAGCCAAGTCCCACACAAAGGAATCTTGTTAGGGACCTTTGGGGCTGCTGCATTGGAACCGAGTATGAATCGATACCGTAGATTTACTCCGAGTTATTCCATCCTGTATCTCCAACATATAATCCAGCTTGGATTGCTTCTCTTTTTTGGTTTGTGAATACTTTCCCAATTTTGATACAATTCCACTGAGTACACTTCGTCTACTCTCACATCTTTGTCTAATGATAACTTCTATCATATCTATTTTTAATACTATATCGATATACATGAAAAACTTATTCATACTAATCAACACACCTTACAATACATACCAAATAATCAATCCACCTTAACAAAATCAACTAATAATATCATCCTCTCTACATATTCAACACTGCTATCTTCTCAACTCCAATACCACTCAACATTGTATCCCATCAAATGTTCTATATATTTATAAACTCACTTTTCCATTTTACAACCAACTTTTCTCTACTCATTTTACTAACAACTTTACTATTATCATTTATTATTCATTACTAGTATTATATCCTCTATACATTCTATACCTGAATTTTTCTTTTTCTTTTTTCTTTTTGTTTGATTTTTATGGTCCTTTCTATGTGGCTCACTAATTGTCAATTTACTCCATACATGTGAAGCCGATAAAGAGTAAGCGCATGCTATTAGATTGGAGGACTCGTGTTAGAATCATTGAAGGAATTACTCAAGACTTGCTTTATTCCATCAGTATTCCTAGGTTGAAGATTATTCATAGGACTTGAAGCCTAGCAACTATCTTGTTGGACATCGATATGAATCCCAAAATATCAGATTTCGGAATGGCAAGAATTATTTGCGAGAAATGAGTCACAAGCAATACAAATAGAACTCGTTGGCACTTAGTAAGTAATGTAAAGGAAACTTCTTAATTATAAAAATCAACATAAACATGCAATTACTAATATTTTTAACTTGATGATGTTGCCACAGTGGTTATATGTCTCCTGAATATGCTTTGGAAGGCCCTTTTCAATCAAATCCGATGTTTTCAGCTTTGGCGTCTTATTGTTAGAGATTGTGAGTGGTAAGAAGAATACTAGTTTTGTATCGAAGTGATTGTCTCCCATCTTTCTTGGATATGTGAGTATTTTATTTGCACATTTTGTTGTAAAAATTGAAAACACTTACTTTGATTCATAGTAGGAGTAGTTTGAACAAATGTTCATTTATAGTTATTAAAACAAAAGTATCGCCTTTGTTCTTGAAATTTTAGAACGCTAAGTAGAGTATAGAACATGCTACTAGTGTCTCAAAAGCTTAAGTTAATGGAAAAAATTATGTATTTTAATCATTAACCATCATTCTAACGTCTCGTAATTTCCTTATTATTTTTTTTGGGATTTCAAAGGCAATGGGAATTATGGACAAGTGATAGGGGATGGGACTTGGTGGATCCATTACTTGTGATATATCCTCTACACAGATGGTATTGAGATATGTTAACATAGCTCTCCTCCGTGGTTCAACCGAATATGGCAGAAAGATAGACCAACAATGTCTGACGTTGTAGCCATGCTTAGCAATGAAAGTGCAGTTCTACCTTATCCCAAGGAACCTGCTTTCTTGAATGTCAGAAGTATGTCGCAGGCAAACCCAGTTAGCAATATGCCAGAAAAATGTTCTATGAATGGTGCTACGGTTTCAATTATGAAAGGTCGGTAACATTTGAAAGTCCAGCCACAAGCGTTCATATTCTCCGAGTAAATTGTCAAAAAGCATTTAATCTATTTGCCTATGGTTTGTAACATTATTTAGCTGTGTGCATTGAATCTTTGGGTCTTTACCATATAATTTGGTATTACAGTTTTTGATGTGTACTGTGAAAAGTTGTTTGTACTTCTTTTACGCTGTGACAGACAGGGACAGAATGAGGGGGCCGGAAGGCATGGCTTTCTTGGTTTTGAACTTTTCTCATAAAATGTTGATATATAATTAAATAAATTTGGACCTAATAATTAGGCTTGGTTCTCACAAAAAATTAGGTTTTTTTATCCATCAATAAGAGTAATTGTTTTACTTATCAAAAAGAGTAATTGTTTTAGAGTGCATGTATAGATGGCGATTGATTGTTTTAGATTCTGATATCAAGTTTTAAATTTACAGCCAAAAATACAGAATGTAAGAGAGAAATGGAATGCCAAATTTGAAGGATTAATAATTAGCAGCAGGGAAAAAAAAACAACTATATATGCAATCGTAAATACAGTGACAAAAGAGGCCTTTAGGCAATTCCATCTCAAATTTTCTTAAGAGGCAGTAAAATTTATATCAAAAGATCAAAAGCTTCAACAGATACTATAAAGAAATACGTCTATGCGAGCTAAGAGAATACTTGAGGCGGATGCTACCAGAAGTTCTTCAACCCACTGCAACCAATGAAAAGTACAGTAAATGGTTAGAAAACATGCTCTCTCCACAAAACTAGTTAATATGATATTATGAGTATTTCTCCTTTTTCTCTTTCCTTAGTTCTTTTTTTGATGATGTATGAAGTAAAATATTGATGCTATCCAAGATAAACAACCTCAGGCTTGTTAAGTGAAATTTAATTAATTATGTGTTATGAATCTGTCAATTTTTATATTTGTATTTTTTTATTAAAAACAATAAATGAAAGAATTGAATGATGAAGAGATGAAATGGAAAACTGAATAAATTGATAATCAGATGTTTCGAAGAACCTGAACCTCCAATGAATTTATTGGAGCTCAGCCCAAGCTCCAGAAAACAGTATTGCAATTTCAGATTCCCTCTCCCCATTATAACAGACTGAGCTTATAAACCCATCTAACAAACTAACAGCCCATTACAACTGCCAACTAAACTAATAGCCCACTAAGCTAAATGCTGATGAAGTTTTAGGTTATGTTTGGTATGTGGAATGGCTATTCCATGGAATAGCTTATATTAAAAATGAAATTAGTAGAGTAAATTAGCTTTGAAATAACCATTTCAATAGCCATGATGGAATGACTATTCCTTCAATTGAGAGAATAATCATTCCTCTTAAGTTTAAAAGAATGGTTATTCCCTCAATTAAATGAATAATTATTCATTCATGACCATCGGAATGACTATTTCAAAGCTAATGCATTACACTCATTTCATACTTCATAAAGGCTATTATATGGAATAGTCATTTCTCATACCAAACATATCCTTAGTTTTAGTTTTAATTTTTAGCCCACTAATAGCCCCCTTGTTTTTTTTTTTTTTAAAGATTTATTTATTTTTTAATTTATAAAACTATAAAAAAATATTTTATTAATTGGGACTAACGGTGTACGGTAAACATGAAATGAAAATTTACGGAGGGATCAATTTAGAATTTCCGAATACTCATTGATCTAATTTCAAAATTAAAAAGTGAAGAATTAATTTTAAATTATGACTCTACTCAGAAATTTAACATACGTTTACCTTTAAAATAAGTTAATAACAATCCATTGTTGATCATCAAATGAAGCATTGGTTTGAACTACCATACATTGATTGGAATAATGCATACGGTAGAAACAGTCAAGAGCCTGATGATGACTAGTTTTTCCACATATCTGAAAAGGGGGCTCGGGTACGTACTGTTGGTGAAGTTATTTCCTGATCCAAATGGAGCAGCCCTTGGTCTCGGTGCAATTTGATAGCGGGTTGCTTGTTTTTCTGGTGGAAATTTCGAGTTCCATGCTTTTGAGTAAAGAGAGCAAATCTGGAACTGTAGGCTGCCATGGTGTGTTGTTGATTGAGCAACATTTCATGGCTCAATAGCTCGTCTTGAAAATATTAAAATGTTAAAGGATTCTCATGAGTGGCAAAAGAGAAGGAGGTTATGAATGTGTTAAATGATGGATTAAGCCCACTAACGATGAATGAAATAATATCTTCATCATCAAGAAGTTTGCCTACAGCGACCAGTTGGTCTGCCCAAGTTTTGGCAATATGAAGATATTCAGAACAAGTTTTAGAACCTTGATGAAGTTTATGTAATTGCCGCTTCAAATGAGCAGCACGTGATACAGATTGTGATGCAAAGCGGTTGGCTAAAGCATTCCAAACATTTGTCCTTAGAGAAGATAGGCATAGGCCTTAGTGTACGTATGACATAGCGGAAGCGATAGACATGATTGAAAAAACTGTATTTTCAATATACAAATCAACACACACATTGATAATGAAAGACTGGAATCCAAAAAAATCAATCTGCACATAAAAAGATCAATTAACTAATTAATCACATCGGTACTGAAAGGACCCAATAGTAAAACCCCGCTCATCTTCTATCCGCCAATAAGAGCACTCACATTGACTCAGCAAATGTTTGGCTAATTTTAGCTAAAACATCACTTTTTCCATTTTAGCTAACAACTTTAAAAAAAAAATTACATCCGGCTCAGCATTTTAGCTAACAACTTTTACTATTCCATTTAAATATTCATTATCTATTTATTTTTTATCTTTCTTTATTCTTTCTCTAACAATTATATTTTGAAACCTTATCATTTTTTAACTATCACATTTTCTAAAATTTTTCATTTTTTAAAGGTCATATTTTTAAATTCTTTTTTTTTCATAATGGCATATAATATATATATATATATATATTATATATTATATATATATATATATGTAATATATATTATAATATATATATTATTAATCTTTTTCTAACAGTCTTTTTTAAAAAGAAAAAAAAAACCATGCCAATTTTACAAGACCAACGATACCCTTCCACTGCAGTTCACGTTTTTTTTTTTTTAAGTCAATAGCATTTTTTCATTTAGTATTCAAGATTCATTTAATAGCATTGAATAGTTAGAGGATGCAAGATTCATTCAAGATTCATTCGGTAGAGGATGCAGTAGAGATGGAGAGTGTACAGAGATGAAGAAGAGAGAAGGCGTCGGATGAAAAAAAAGAAAAGGAAAGAACAGAGAAGAAGGAGACGCGTGAGAGAGAGAGAGATTATTTTATAATTTCCTGGATGCATTGCTGAGCAACTTTGCTAAGCACTGTAGCTAGTCACCAAAAATTGAGCTAAATTGTTGAGTCCAATGTAGGACTTTTTTCTGATTTTTTTACTACAGGGCTCAATATGAGTGCTCTAATCCAATCTCTTTCCGATCCGTCGGTCAATCCCTCTGGCACTAAAAGGATCCAATGGTAAAACCTCATGTCCTTTTGTACTTTCACTGTCGGATATTGGTTGACATAATGTTCACCAACGATATGGGAAGTTCCTATTGAAGTCCATTGTTGCAAGGAACCTATTGTTTGGTTCGACTGGTAAGACTTTTCCGTCCCAACTCGCTAACAATCTTGACAGTAAAGCTCTTTTCTCAAACTTCCCGCCGGTAAGTTCTTCAAGAGGGTCCAGCCAGTCTTTGCACGGAACACCCCTGCTTGCTGCCAAGGGGGTTGGGGGGGTCTTTGTCCTACATCAGTCTCTGATATCATGAACGAATTTGGAATTGGTTTAATTTTATTCCGCGCACTGAGATGATTAATTTACATACATTGCTTTATATACTGTTACAGCTAACGAAAGTTTATACAAATTAAGAAAGTCAAATATGACAGTATGATAAAGAAATATATTCACAAGGAGAAGTTCTCTCAATATGGAAGGATGGCTTGATTCTTCCTGCTGGCCGTGACGTGGAAGTCTTCATTCCCTTTAGAAAGGAGATAAAAGTCCTACTTATTGTATTACTATGCCATTGAAGGCCGTTGAACGAGTGAACAATTTTGTTTTGGTTCAGATCCCTTGAATTACGTTAGTGAAGATCTGCAGCTTCTGTAGCAATTGAGTTGACGTTGAGCTCCCTTGAATTACGTTGGTGAGGATCTGCTGCTGTCGTGGCAAGTACATTCACAAAGGAGTAATGTTTGATCTCTATCTATTTCATTCATCTTTATCCATCTTTTTTTATTTTTTATTTTACCATTAAAAACAAGCAGAAACAGAGTTGCATATCACCTTTGGATAATTCATCTATTTTTCTTCTATCTTTTTTTTGGGGTTAAAAAATAAAATAGACAAAAGTAAATAAAAAATAAATGCACACCAAACATTATTCTTCGCAAAAATGGGGGAGGACTAACGAGTGCCATCTCATTTGAGCGAAAATGAGTAATGAATGGTTCAGGGTGGTCTACCCCTCTACTTCAAGTGTCTTCCATTTCCTCACAAGTTTTTTTGGACAGATGCAAGAAATGTCAGCTTTACTTGACTAGACTGGAGAGTCGGAAACAACACGGTTTTTAGACGACCGTGGAAAATATAATGTGGAATTAAAAAAGCTACAATACGGTCTCCACAATTTTTCATAGGAAAGCTCATGAGAAAGTGCAGCCTGATCGAACTCTAAACCCAAACCAGAATCCAATTAAGAACACCATACTTGTGCTGTTGTGCAAAGAGCAGTCTGTGCTGCCTGATTATAATACAAATATGAGCCGTAGAATTTCCCCTCTTATTGCTTCCCTGCCGCTTTTATTCTGCCTTGGTTTGCAGTTCACAAATGCTACTGATACTATCCGACCGGGCCAATCACTAAACAACATCCCTAAATAGTATGTAGATATACTATTCACTTACATATCATGTAATAATATACTTGGAAATATCCGGACAAATTAAGGACCCAAGTAGTTGTAACACTCCAAATTTTAAGGCTCGTTTGAGATTGTGATTTGAAAAAGTGTTATTTTAAAAATAGTAATTTTAGAAAGTGCGATTTGAAAATGCAGTTAAATATTTGACAAAATCGCAGTTTGACCTTTAAAATCGCAATTTAGCCTTTAAAATTTTACGTTTTTAAAAAAGTACCATCTTACTTACGACTTGAAAACGTAGATTTTTTGCGTTTTCAAATTGCAATTTTTTAAAAACGCAATTCTTAAACGATCTATTTTTTGTGATTTTATTTAAAATCGCACTTATTGTTTACGAAATCGCAATCCCAAACACACCATAAATCTCGAATATAAAGTTTTAATTTGAAAAATTAAGAGTAAACAATAATGCTTGGATTATTTAGTGATAATTTTGAATGAATTTAAAGGTAGTGTTAGAATATTTATAGAAATAAATATTCATTTATATTTAAAGGTCATAATTTTTATTCTTGTAATGAAAAATTATTAATTGGACAAATGAAGGTTGTCGGGAGGCTATACTTGAGATTTATGGAGAGAAGTAACGCTCAAAGTTAAATGTTATAAAAATACGGAGTGTGAATTAAATGATAACAAAAAATACTATCATTTTTATTACCATTAAACATAATAAGATTGTGACTCATAAATTGAAAGTCAATTCTTGTGAGATTTGTGAATAAAAAATTACCATATGATCTTTCACGTATTGGAAACGCATGGTAAAAATTTGGAGTCAATTAGATTTCGTTTCAGAGTCCATTTAAATTAAAAACAAAAATTGTACCTGAAATTTTCAAGTGTAGTTATATTATTCAGGTACAATTTACTTTTGCTATAAGATTAATAAACTATGCCTAAATACTATTTTAGAATAACAGTTGAGATTTTATATGATTTTTGGAGGGCCCAGATACAAACAGGCCTACAAGACAAATTCAAATTCTCATGATTTGATCAGCACACTAATCAACCAAAGAAATCGAATGACTATTGGAGGACCATATTACATATTGACGGGCCTCTAAGGCCCGACTGCTAAGAACACGCAAGGAGGCCTAGAAAGAGGTACATACTAGCGAAGCCAAGACTAAGTTAGGACCAAGCTTGGTGGCCTAGAGGCCTTTAGAGCACTAGTACCAGCCTATACATATATATAGGGCGAGGCCCTCAAAAAAAAAAAAAAAAAAAAAAAAGGCTCCAAGAAATCTCTGTAACCTTCTCCACGCCTACTTTTACTTTCTTTTATTCAACTTTACTTTTTCTGAGTGAGAATTTTTATTGACTTAGGTGTTGGAGTACCTTCGGTCTCCAGACATGTGGGCCTTTTGACGACCTTTACCTCATTTTGTATATGAAGTGCTCCTTGAAAGGTGGCTTAGAGTTACCGTGTATATTCCTTGCATCAAAAATTTTTATTAAGAGATTGACAAAATATTATGAAATGATTTGATTGAAAACCATAGAAAATTCAAATAACTTAATGAAAAAATTGAAAACCGAGGGATAATTTCAAAATCAAGATAAGTTCATAGTAATAATTTTTCTATTTTTTGGCATTTTTTTTAAACATATGCAAAACAATAATAATTTTTATAAGGACTTGACATAAACAAGGTCTATTATGTCCTCTAATAACAAAGGGATGCATCAACATATTACCAATTCTCTTAACATATCCATGGACGAAAACACCCATTCCCTCATTCAAGAAGAGAAAACCCATGCCACTGTCCATCCCACCTCACCTTCTTCTGTTGAGCGCTACCGAATCCCAGCCACCGATGAGTTTTGAAATTTATTACCTTTCTCTTTCTTTCATTTTTCTGCCCATCACCCACTTTCTATGACCCAAATAAGCCAACAGTCCAAAACATTTATTAATTTTGTTGGCTTGTTTGGATCGTAGAAGAATGGATCTGGGTTATATAGAAGTTATTATCATGCAAGAAATATAAGCTTAGCTTGACTTGACTTGGCTTCAGCTAACGTGCCTAATGAATGGTTGAGGGAGGAGAGCCTTCCATTTTCTGCCAGTTTTGTGGACAGATGCAAGAAATGTCAACACGGATTTAAGACGTGGAAAATCTAAGGTGAAA
>FXXK01000610.1:89328-133438 GCA_900184695.1 Betula pendula | reverse complement strand
TGACTCTTCTCCATCTTATTGGATATGGTGAAGTATCTTTTTGGGGGGGCCATTTTATTTTTTTTTGTTGTAAAATTGAAAAACATTTATTACTTGATTTCATAGCTCAAGAGGTTGTTGAACAAATGTGCATTCATTGTTATTAAAACAAAATCAGTCCATGTGTTCTTGAAATTTTAGAACAACGACTACTACTATCTTAAAAGCTAAATGATAAAAAAAAAATGTATTTTAATCTTACCATCATTCTAACATCCTCTTGTTTTCCGTCTTCTTTTTGGAATTTTAAGGCATGGAATTATGGACAAGTGGATAGGGGATTGACTTGGCAGATCCACTACTTGATAATATATCCTCTACGCAAATGGTATTGAGATATGTTAACACAGCTTCTCCTCTGTGTTCAAGAAAGTGCAGCAGATAGACCGTCCATGTTTGATGTTGTTGCAATGCTTAGCAATGAAACTGCGGTTCTACCTTATCCCAAACAACCTGCTTTCTTGAATGTGATGGTATCGCAAGGGCAAACGCAAGTTAACAGCAAGCCACCAATATGTTCTCTAAATGGTGCAACAGTTTCAATTTATGGAAGGCCGGTAACATAAGCATAATACTATCTGCGTAAGCATCAGAAAACATTCAAACTCTTTTCCTTTGGTCCTTAACATTATTATACCTATATATATAACTACCTTTTATCCAGTCTCTCTACCCTGTTAACAGATATCAGGCTGGGTATTGTATTTGGTCTTTAGCACATAATCTGGTATGTAGTACGGTTCTGATGTATCCATGAAAAGTCTCCAATCGCAAGGCATCAAAGAATCCATTGACCCAACCAATATGGTTGCCATTGTTTTGTTAATCCTATTATATAAGTTTCCGTAGATACGAGTTTTCGGCTCTGCACAGGGCCAAGTTACGCGTGCTGAAATGAAATTAAAAGTGTTTGATATCACTTGAAGTTCTAAAAGTAATATAGAAAGCAGCCCACGCCCCACGTATACAGAGTGGATCTCCCCCACCACCGACCATCTACGTGGAATGGATTTTTTTTATCCAGCAACACAATTCAACCAAAGGTAATCGAGGAGACTAATGGAATGACCATTTACATACCGATCTCTCTCTTTGAAAAAATAAAATTTTTTGCTTTTTAGTAAGTATTTTATTTGAAAAGTAAAAAAATATTGTTAAAAAAATAGTTAATATGATATAAAAAATGTGAATATTATTTTTTAGAAAATTAAAATTTATAAACAATAAAGTCAGGTTGTTTGGCCAACAAGGCCAATATTTCTATCTATCTTTTGTCTGAAACTAGCAAAGTTTTACGTTCACACTAATAAAAATTGCGTAACTTAAGAATTAGGTGATTATCCCTTAAAATTATAAAGTTCCACTTCGACTCGATTATTAATTTTAAAGTTCGACTTGACTCGATTACTTACGGTTCTAACTAGACGGAATGGACTCACCCAAAAAAAAAAAAAGAATCTGGGCGCCCAAGTGCAACCATGGAAGAAAAGCGCGGAGCTTTCAAATCGAGACCCATCTGCGACTGCACAGAGCCACCGGCGATACTCACGTTAACGGCTCTGGCCAAAGAGTTAGTGGTTTTCTCCAAATATGTCCGTAGAATCCGGGCTTTTATCGTGTTAGCGGTCTCACAGTACTCTGCAGGCACAGGATTGATTCTTTAACGTCTGATCACTGATGGATATGCGGATGATGTGCAAAGGTTGCACGGGAGCAATCCTTCGCTCCCACTAGATTTCGGTAAATTGCAGGGGAAAAATATGAAATCTCGTAGACAAGGTATGTTAAATGGTCTCCTACCAAAGAAGTTGCAGAGAAATAACTACCTAGCAGAGAAAGAATCCGGGAAAAAGGAAAAGGAAAGGTAGGCGGCTGTTTCTGTTGTTAGATTAATTTTCAAGTTAGCTTGATTTACTTTTTTCGTAGGTTTATCAATTATCATTGATTCATTGATTCCTTACTTAATGTAGCCCAAGTTACTTGGTTTACCGCATCCTAATTCCTCTAAAAATATCCTGACACAATACAGTTCAATATGTTTTGATAGAGTAAGGTTAGAACTACATTTTTATAATTTTGGGAAAGCTATGTATATCTATTTTTGGCTTTTCAGCTTTTTTGGTATGTCTCATCATTTTTAAAAACTCTCACTTTGATATACTTTTAAGAGAAATTCTATTTCGTAGACCGTCTTACGACTGTGCTACGAAAATAGAGGTCACGTCATCATATTTTTAAAAAATCTGAATGAGAAAAAAGAACTGCCGCCTCTTCACCCATTCTCTTCCCCCAAATTCTGCTGCCTCTTCACCCATTATCTTCCCCCCAATTCCTCTCTCGTCACTCTTTCTCCCTCTCTCTCGCCGATCTCTCTCTCTCTCTCTCTCTCTCTCTGATTCCTCCTCCATAGCCGACTGAACAATACCGGTGAGGCTTCCTCCGGACACCGGCTCTCTCCCTCTGCTTCTTCAACCTCTGAAAGGTATTATATATCTCTCTTGCTTAGGGTTTGTGCACTGAAAGGCTTTGGGTTTGTGCAAAAGACTAACAACTCTCTCTTTCTCTCTCTTGCTTAGGGTTTGTGCACATCAAGGCCCCTGGATCTAAGCTTCTGGTTCTCCTAAACATCGCCGATACTCAGCTTCCCAATGAAATGGTCAAGAAAGAAGGTAACCTCTTTGCACTTTGTTTGGGTGTTTTTTCGTTTTGGTTTGATGTTTTTGGTAGCTAGGACCGAATGGAGGGGAGGGGAACGATTTTTTGGGTGTTATTCGTTTTGGGGATTTTGGTTGTGGAAGGGCCGAATTGGGAGTGATAGTGAGCATTTTTTCTGTAGAAATTTTGTTGGGATTGCAATGTTTTCTGAAGTTTTTGTTGCGATTGCTAGATTTTGAGTCTCGACTGGCATTTGGTGGGATTAAGGTCAGATTGCAGTCCAACTTAGTCTTGAAAAGGAGAAAAAGAAAGAAAAACGATATTGCTGTAATGGTTAATTCTCATAGTTGACGATTAGTAAATTGGACCTTTTCCTTGTTTTATGTCAGATGAAAAAACTTTTGTTGGGATTGCAATATTTTCTGAAGTTTCATTGCTAGAAACTTTTGTTGGGATTGCAATGTTTTCTAAAGTTTTTGGATGTTTATTGGATGAGTTTGAGAAATTTGTGGTATGGAAAAACGATTACAAATGATTTTTTTTGTTTGTGGATTTGATTGTAGAGTGGTTGCCAATTACTAAAGGAAGCACTAATTAGACTCGAAGTGCACAAACCCTTATTCAAACTTACATCAATGGTTATTGGAGAAGCTTGTGCACTCCCATGTATTTGAGTGATGTTTGCTTTGGCTTTTTGGAAGAGAAAATATCTCTTGAAATTTTTTTATATACAGATGCTTGGTGGGTGGTTTGTTAACCATATCTCTTTCTTATCATTAGATTTAACTACTTTTAAGTGATGTGTAGATAGTCTATGTAATTTGAGTAATCTTGCTGCGTTTTTACTTACTATTTAAGTTCAATTTGTTATGTTATTTGTGGCATCATGCATGAGAATTTTTTCAATTTACTGTTTTGGATATAAAGAAATGAATTTTTTTTTCATATATTAGTATTGCTAAGTCTTTTAGCTTGTATAGGTTTTACAATACAATTCTATTGCAAGGATTGATGATCCTGAAATTCGAAAATGCAGAGGGTGAAAGAAGTTTGCTTTTAATTTTCATGGAACATTCATATGCTTTTTATTTTTATTTGTGGTTTTCTAGTAGTTAAACTTTGTCATTGCTACTTGCTTGCATCATTGGAATTCTTTCACACGTAAATGCAAAGTGTGATCAAACTTGTTTCCACACTTACATTTTTCATTTATCTTGGTCATATAAATTAAGATTACTTGTTTCCAGTGTAGGGGCTCCTTGCCATCGTGGAAAGCCTAAACCTTTGATACCCTAAGGGTGAAGATGACCCAAGGCAACTTAATCGAAAATTAAAAGAGTGTCTACATTTGTCTCAAGATGAAGATGAACTTCGGAGTGAAGATGAATCCAAGCAGAAACTTAATCGAAGATCAAAACAACGTTGCAATGTATTTTGTTGTTATGCACTATTTTGTGCTCTATTTATTACTTTTTGTTCTTATAATGAACCTTAATAAATTGTTTAAATTTGATGTCAAGTTTGACGATGTTTTGCCAAATTAGAGTGATAAAATGAAACAAGGTGAACTATGCCAAAACTTTGTGCCCTGTTGATGTTTGAGAATAATTTTATCCCCAAGACTTTCATGGATGGCATTCCACATTAGTTTCACCATCATCATAAAGTCAATCACATACAGTTGATCGGCAGAGCAATGAGGATTAAAAAAAAAAAAAAACTGAACTACATATAGCTTATGTAGGTGCAATCAAACAAAGACTAACAAAAAAGAGTTGAATTCACTAAGCTTCTCGCTAAAATGTAGGTGTAATCAATCTGCACTAAAATTTGCATCTATGAATTTAATTTTAAGTTGCATGGATTGTACAAAATGGTTGGCGTTTCTGTCAGACTAAGCTTCTCATTATACACCTTTAAGGCTTAAGTCCAAGTATCAAACTGGAAACTCAGTGCCAAAGTTAAAAAAAAAAAAAAGCATTATGACCAAACTCAATGCCAAATGAAAGATTTTTCACCAAAATTACACTTTGATCTAATTTCCTTCATACACACAAAATTACACTTTGATCCCATTTCCTTCATACTAACAAAATTACACTTTGATCCTATTTTCTTCATATTAACAAAATTACACTTTGATCCATCCATAAAGCTAAAATACTTGAAATATACACTAACATTTAAAAAATGTCATCAACATAATAACAAGTATATTGCATCCTTCGTACTAACAAAATTACACACAAAATTACACTTTGATCCCATTTCCTTCTTACTAACAAAATTACACTTTGATCCTATTTCCTTCACATTAACAAAATTACACTTTGATCCATCCATAAAGCTAAAACACTTGAAATATACACAATAACATTATAAAATGTCATCAACATAATAACAAGTATATTGCATCCTTCATACTAACAAAATTACACACAAAATTACACTTTGATCCCATTTCCTTCATACTAACAAAATTACACTTTGATCCTATTTCCTTCATATTAACAAAATTACACTTTGATCCATCCATAAAGTTAAAACACTTGAAATATACACAATAACATTACAAAATGTCATTAACATAAGAACAAGTATATTGCATCATTTACAGGCCATGCGCACGGAATTGATGACATGCATCAAAAGACGGAGACTTGAGAGCTCATCACTATTAAATGTAGGCAAGCACAATATATGGTTGAGTATGTTATACACTTGATCAAAGATGAGCCGCACATGCATTTCAATCATTGGGTCAGTTGGGATTATGGCATTAGCTATGCCTGTCATCCAAGCAAGTTTTCGGGGTGGGTCGTTACTGATATCACAGGCTAATTGTTGCAAAAGATAGAGTAGTACTCCTTGGCTCAAAGGGAGAGGAACCACTGACAAGATCCGCAATAAATCAACCTGAAAATAACCAAAAATACCACACAAGTTTAAAACTCTAAACTTGTTTCATCTATGTCACATTTATCCTTCCAGAAGTTTATCATTTTAAATAGCACACGATCATCTACTTGCTTCTATATTTGTTAAAAATAAGTACAAATTCACCTGAGAGCATAGCCAAGACACAATGGATACATCACTTCTTTGAAGGGCTGCAGTGAAAGCTTCATTATATTTGTGTTCATATATCAATCTTGACAACTCATTTGTTGGATCAACCGGCACCCCAACCTAATGCACACATTAAAATGTTTGTAATCATGTCAACCAACTAAAATGGGAGTTGAAAAACTAGTGTAAATATCAACAAAAAACCACAATCATAATCAAGTAACTTGTCAAAACTTTTGTCCATTGATTTTTTTGTATACCTGAGTAATTATACTATCTTGAGTAAGAATTATATGACCATGCTGATCATTAGTTACCGAAGGCAATGGAGTTTGACTTGTATTCGCTTGATCTTGCATTGCTTTTGAGGTCTACAATTAAAAAAATGGTTGTGTAAATATGTTTCAAACAAAACACAAGAAAGATCTATGTAGGGTAGTGCACATGTTTTTTTAAGAAAGGAAAAAAAAATGTGTGAACCTGCTTTTTTTGTCTCGTCTGTTTGGCATTGTTGTCACTTGGTGTTTTCTTTTTTGCTTGTGGCATCTTTTTTACTTGTGGCGTCTTTTTTGCATGTGACTTCTTAGCCTCTTTTTCTACTATGGGCACCTTTCTTCTTGTTGGCGGTCTCCCTTTACATTGAACCCTAAGAGGGCTAAGCACCTTATTACTTTGCACATTCAAACCATCATCATGTTCACCAACTTCATTACAGTTAGAAGATGCAATTTCAACTGAAAGGTTATGGGAAGGGTGACTGAGTTCAAGCCTCAAGGCACAAAATTTCTCCTTTAAAATATCAACATTTTTCATCACCTCCATGTAATGATCCACATTTTCTGATGTGAGTGATGCTAATTCATAAAAATTCTTACACATGCTATCATATCTTTGGGCATTAGGGTTATCACCAACGGTATCATAACTACTCTTAATCAAAGTGTATCTTCGCTTTATATCCTTCCTCCATCTGTCAAGAAAATATTTTGGTGGCAATGTTGTAACTTTCCTTGTGAGTAGCACAGAAATTGAATGCCTGCACAAGATGCCTCTTAATTCAAACAATGCACAAGTGCACTGCACTTCAGTTTCATCTTCATTGAAGTAAACACAAAATATTACATCTTTAATGTAGTCTTCACTAACAACATCAAATTCAGTGACTTCATAGGTAGATATTGCACCTTCTTTTTTAAGATGAGAGTTATTACAAAACATAATTCTCATAAACTCCTCTTGCACTTCTTTGAACTTGGCATTGGTGTAAACATTTTGAAACTTTTTCTCTAAAGAAAACTTGGTTACACATTTTGTCGTGCTATTAAAAGAATTGAAATCAGCATGTGTCTCATTTTCAACCATTTTCCTTAAAGCATTATCGAATTGATCAACAAATTCCTTCAGTGTGGTACCTGAGTGCACATAACCATCAAAAAATGAATTCATACTTTCACTCCGCTGCGTAGTAGTCATTCCCGCCCAAAATGTATCTTTCATATATGCCGGCACCCAAAAAGTCCGCTCACTATATAACCCATTTAGCCATGCATTATCTTGAAGTTCAAAACACTCAAGTAGACTTTGCCAATTTTCCTCGAATTCATCACAGGTTTGAGAATTATACAAACAAGTTTGTAGGGCACTTTTAATGTCACTGTATTTAGCATGTGCTCCAAACTTTTCTGGGAGTTTTCTCATAATGTGCCATAGACAATATCTATGTCGAGTATTTGGAAAAACACTTGCAATTGCACTTTTCATAGCTATATCCTGATCTGTAATAATTGCACTTGGAGCTCGACTGTTCATGCACCCCAACCAAGTATCAAACAACCAAATAAATGTGTTTGTATCCTCGCTTGATATTAATCCTGCCCCAAATAATATTGACTGACCATGATGATTGACTCCTACGAAAGGAGCAAATGGCATGCCGTATCTATTGGTCAAGTATGTCGTATCAAAAGTAATGACATCGCCAAAATTTTCATATGCTGCTCTACTTCGTGCGTCAGCCCAAAACACATTTCGCAACCTACATTCATCATCCATGTCAATTAAATAGAAGAAGCCATCATCCTGCTTTTGCATTCTACTGAAATAATCATGAAGTGCTTTAGCACCTCCTTTGCCAAGCCGAAGTTCTCTTGCCTTGTCAATAAAATTCCGACAATCTTTCTCTCCAAATGTAAGATTCTCAAACCCCCCCATTTCAACAACAAAAGAGTTAAAATTCTTACACATACGAATTCCAGCTCTATCATTTAGCACAAGCCTTTTTTTCACATTAGGATCTAAAGTCTTATTGCATCTAAAAATCTTACTTTGCCTTGCTGGCTTAAACAATGATTATGGCTCAAACCATAACTGTAGTCAAAAACCACTTTCCATCAACGGTCCGTTGTGCATTGATCTTCGCCTTACACCCTGTTTTAATTGTTGGATTTGGCTTCATAGCATTTGATGATGTGTTGCTTTCTGCCCGAGCCTTGACGAACACATGCAAGGGTGATGTATTTTGCACCAACCATCTTTGTCCTTTTTCTTGCCTCTTTTTACTACACCAAAACCCGCTTGCTAGATTACTTCTTATAGTATAATAAAACTTCTTCTTCCGAATTAAACATCATTAATTCCTTGGGTTCTTCAACTTTTTCATCCCCATCTATAATCTTGTATTGTGGGTCATTGTCTTCCTCATCATCCAACTCTAAATCGCATGCATTTTGATTTCCATCTATATATATAAAATATAAAGTTCAGAGGAAACAACAACATAGTTGAACAACAATGAAACAATAAATCATACAATCACTCAATTGAAGCAAGATTAAAAAGCAAACAAAAGTGTATAGCCTAACCAATTTGAGGGCCATCTTGGTGGGCCACCGGATCATTTGGAATTTGTGTAAATGGAGAATCATCTTCGCCTTCATTCTCTAATTGTGAGCTTGAAAAATCCATTTAGGAGAAGGTGGCTACAATGAGTAACTGAAAATACAAAATATAGAGCAACTTTTAATCAAAATGGGTGCCAACTTGAGACATTATTGTTACACTTTCCATTTGTTATTTGGGAAATGAAATATAAGAAGCATCATTGTCAATCAACATAAGACTAGGGAAACAGATGCTAGCATTTGGATTCACTCAACATAGAAAGTCAAAGGGAACCTAAAACAATATAGTATGAGAAGACAAGCAATTTCTTTTTTAAAAAACAAAATTGGGAACTTATGATATAAGCAATTTCTTTTTTTTTAAACAAAATGACAACCGATACAATTCTAGAACAATTTTTCACATTGAAGTATAATAAATGAATCCTTGTAACCAAAAGACATAAATATAAAAAACATTTACCACATTACAAAAAAAAAAAAAAAAAAAAGACTCCCCTTATCAAATTTCTAGTAAGTAGCTGTTCAATTAAATAGAATTTTGGGCAATATTCAAAATGTATTTTGTTCCCAAAACCATGTTGTAAATCTGAGCTACATTGTGAGAAATATATGCAATTAGAGTGAGACTTAGAAATCATAGCTCTTATTTTACACCTACACCATTATTTTGACAAACCAAAAGACCACATTAATTTTCAACTCTTAACAACAATTAGTCCAGCCAATACCCAAATATCCAAAAAAAAAAAATATATGGAAAAACATGAAACAACACAAATGTATTCACCTAAAAACTGCATTCAACACTACAATGATCTGAGGAGACAAGCGTTAATGTATGATAAATTTTTTTTCTTTTTCCAAAAAAAAAAAAAAAAACTCACAGTAACAGTCACAGACGCGTCCGCCGGTGGCACTCCTTCGCCGGTGGTAAGTCGCCGGTGGTGGGCCCAAGACTGTGGAGCACGGAAAAGGGGGGGAGAAAATGGGTAGGAGAGAAATGGAGGGGAAAACTGAAAAGGGAAAGAAATGCTTAAACTAAACGCAACATCCTCTTTTCTCTTCTTCTTTTTTTTTTTTTTTATTAAAAGCTGATGACGTGTCCCACATTTGTCGTAAGACAGTCGTATGACTGTCTACGATATAGCAACCCTCTACTTTTTAATATTTATTACGTTAGGATTTTCGTTAAATCATAACGGATGATGCTAAAATTTTCAAAATATCTATATTTTTTTTTAAAAAAAAGAAAAAAAAGTGCAAAGGTTTAGGCGTTGGTTAAATATAACAATTTACAAAAATATCCACACTTAAATCTTTGAAATTTTTTATAAATTTTTTTAAAAAAATACAAGAATATTTTGAGAATTTTGACAAGATATATTTAACAGTGAATCCTAACAGAAAGAAGGTTAAGTGATAGGCATTAGAATTTCAAGCTATCAAAGTGAAAGTTTTTAATATTAAAGAAGCATGTCAAAAGGCTCGAAATTCAGGGGTTATCTAAAATCAGAAGAGCCACCTCTTTGGTTTTTTTTTAAATAAAAATATATATATATATATATATATACTATATAGTATATATATTATATATATATTTTTTATCTTATTTATAGATTTCTTTTTATTTTTTTTTTTTTGATAATTTTAATTTTTTAAAAAAAATTATAAAAAATATTTTTATCATAAATATAGTCGCAATTAATAATTTAAGAGCACATTTTCACATTATGTGTATTTGTATATGTCTATTATCCCCTCCACAGTTGGTCTAAAGCACGATGGAGAACTGTTTTCGTCAAACTGTCTTGTCATCAAATTGTGGGCCTGGCTGCTTTCGCCAAACGAGGAATATATAGATCCTCCATAACAAAACAAAAAAAGTTATGCGGCGGGGCCCAATTTACACAAAAGTCTTACATTGCACACTTCCGGACTTCCTGCTTCACGTCTTAAAACAAAGTAGGTGAACAAATGTGCATTCATAGTTATTAAAACAAAAGTAGCCATTTGTTCTTGAAATTTAGAACACAAAGTAGAGTATAGAAAGCTACTAGTCTTAAAAAGTTTAAGTTAATAAAAAATTAATGTATTTATCATCACCATCATTTTAAATCCCTCTAATTTCCTTTTTCTTTTTTTTTTTCTTTTTTTTTTGGAATTTCAAACGCATGAGAATTATGGACAAGTGATAGGGGATCGGACTTGATGGATCCACTACTTGATGATATATCCTCTACATAGATGATATTGAGATATGTTGACATAGCTCTCCTCTGTTGTAAGAACGTGCAGAGGATAAACCGACCATGTTTGGACGTTGTGGCCATGCTTAGCAATGAAAGTGTAGTTCTACCTTATCCTAAAGAACATGCTTCTTGGATGTGAAAATTATTCATAGGCAAACCAGTTAACAGCATGCCACAATATGTTCTATGAATGATGCAACAGTTTCATTTATGGAAGGCTGGTAACATTTAAAAGTCTAGCCACAAAAGTTCATATTCCTCCTAGTAAATTTGTTAGAAAGCATTCAATCTATTTGCTTATGGTCTATAACATTATTTAACTGTGTGCATTTAATCTTTGGGTCTTTACCATATAATCTAAAGTTACAGTTTCTAATATGTATTGTGAAAAGTTGTTTGTACTTTTTTTTACACTATGACAGACAGGGACAAAAACGAGGGGGCCATAAGGCATGACTTTCTGGATTTGAACTTTTCTCTTAAAATGTTGATATATAATTAAATAAATTTGGCCTACATTAGGCTGGGTCCTTACGAAAATTAGGTTTTTATCCAACATTAAAAGTAGTTGTTTTAAGATTGCATAGATCGATGGCAATTGATTGTTTTAGATTCTGGTATGGTTTATCTTTGTTCTCAAGTTTTAACTTTACAGCCAAAATACAGAATGCAAGTAAGAAATGGATGCCCAATTTGATGGATTAATAATTAGCAACAGGGAGAAAAAAAAAAAAAAAAAAACAAACAACTATATATGCAATCGTAAATACAGTGACAAAAGAGGCCTTTAGGCAATTCCATCTCAAATTTTCTTAAGAGGCAATAAAAATTTATATAAAAAGATCAAAAGCTCAATAGATCATACTATAAAGTAATACATCTATGCGAGCTAAGAGAATACTTGAGGGCGGATGCAACCCGAAGTTTTTCACCATGAAAAGTACATTACGATTAGAAACATGCTCTCTCCACAAAACTAGTCAATATGATATATTATAGTATTTCTCCTTTTTCTCTTCCTTAGTCCTTAATGTTGATGCTATCCAAGATAAACAACTCGGGCTTGTTGACTGAAACTTAATTATGTGTAATGAATCTGTCTATTTTTGATATTTATATTTATATATTATAAAGGATAAATGAAAGTAAATAGAAGAATTGAATGAAAAACTGAATGAATTGATACCGGGTATTCGAAGAACTTGAACTTTCATAGACTGTATTCGAGCTCGGTCCCAAGCTCAAAAAAACCAAGATTACAATTTCAGACTCATGATTTTCGATCCCTCTCCCCCATTATTACAGACTGAGCTTATAAACCCATCTAACAAACTAAGGACTCATTACAGCAGGCCAACTAAACTAATAGCCCACTAAGTAATAGATCTCGTACAATTAAAGGCCCACTTATCTAATGGTAGCCTATTACAACTAAAGCCTATTACAATTAATCATAATCAGGAACCGAACTACGGGGGTGGGGCTCTATAGTGCGCACGTGAATTGGTCTTCTTTTTTTCTTTTACTTTTGTTATGTTTATTCTTTTAGTTTTTACTCGTTTGACTTGACTAAAGATCGAGTCGGAAACAACCACGGTTTTTAGACCGTGGAAGTAAAAAAGCTACAATACGGTCTCCACATTTTTTCATAGGAACTCCAAACCCCAAACACACAAAACAGGACCCAAAAATGGATTGGGCATTCGTGCTGTAATAAAACTGTAGAAAAATGAAGGGCTTAAATTTTTTGCAAAAATTTGGAAGTGCATCCAAGCCTTTCATTTTTCTATAGCTTACATGCTGTATTTTTTCACGTAAGCCAATCCCCAAAAGTTTCCCTTGTACAGGGAGCAGTTTGTGTTGCCTGATACAAAAATTGAGAGTAGAATTTCCCATCGTATTGCTTGTTGGTTAACTCATTAATCCGTCTGCGATTATGGAGTTAATTATGTTGATGTTGCATGTGATGAAAGGTGTGAAGAAGACTTGGTAGGTAGATTATTTGGCTTCTATGATTGAGGCCGTGGGTCGCCTAATCTTTTATTTTTTGGGACTATCTTTGGTAGTCCTATTCTTTGTGTACATCATTTTTTGTATGTCTAGGGCCGGCTCATTCATTTTAGGACCTAGAGAAGTTTAAGTGATGCATTTTTTTTTAAAAAAAATCAAATATTAATTAAATTATATTAATATAAGAGCATTCAAATTGGGCTTAATAAAGTAGCTAAAAAGCTATTTTAACTAGCTTTGCAACAAAAAATAATCGACATCCAGTTCAGCAAATTGGCTAAGGATTTGTTAAGCTACTACAGTGCTCAGCACTATTTATAAAAAATCTATAATTTATATGGATAAAAAAAATAAAAAATAAAAAAAAATCAATAAGATTCTCTCTCTTATTTGGGAATAGAGAAAGTAGTAAAAATATATATATTATATTTTAAATGAAAAAGTGAAAGTGAATAGCTAAAATGCTGAGCCGAATGTAAGTGTTTTAAAAAAGTGGGTAGCTAAAAAAAAAAAAAGAGCTCTTTATCTAAATTTTAGCTAAATATTTGTTGAGCCAGATTTGAATGCTCTAATAAAATATTTGAATAAGATTGAAATAAAAAGAAAAAATGGAAACTTGTAAAGAGAGGAGTTTGTAATTAAATAAAACATTTAAAGACTTGTCATCTTCTTAACATTTAATTTTTTTCCATTTTATTTTGAACGTTAGACCCCAATCATAAATTCTATATTTTTGAAAGTTGCGTGTGGACAGAAGCAACCCAATGTTAGAGAAAGAAAAAAAAAAAAACTCATTTATTGCAATGACGATTCAGTTGGCAGTTGAGACTTGGGATCATAATTTATTGCTGATTAGTTTATCCCTTATAACTTATGATAGAAATTTCGGCTACTCATATATATATATATATTATAATAATATATATATATATATATATATATATATATATTTTTCTTGCAGTTGTCAATAGTTTGAATTGGTGATTGTGACAGGGTTCCAATAAGTGCGCTTCAGTCTTTCCAAGAAATTTCTCGGCATGTACACGTTACCAACATGATTGCTAGCTATTCCAACATTTCATCCAATTTTTCCACAAACTGATCAATTAGCCTCTCCCCAGCAATTAGTGAAAAGGATCATTCAAATTGGACAGAGCCAAGTTGATTTTTAATCTTTCCTGAAGTTTTAGTCCAATCCTTTTACTCTCAAGAATTAAATTTGTTTTACAAAATATCACGTTCGCTCTCAAGCATTAAAGTTTGTTTGACTAGTTGATGCTTAAGTCTTTCTCTCTAGCTAATGGGCATTATTGATTGATGAAGTTGAAAAGACAATACGGTCCGCATTTTTCGTAGGAAAGCTCATGAGAAATTGCAGCCTGGTCGAACTCGATCTAAACCCCAAAGACAAATAGGATCCAAGAACACCATACTTGTGCAAAGAGCAATCTATGCTGCCTGATACAAATATGAGCCCTAGAATTTTCCCCCTTATTGCTTCCCTGCCGCTTTTATTCTGCCTTTGTTCGCAGTTCACCAATGCTACCATCACTGATACTATCCGACCAGGCCAATCACTGAACACCTCGGAGTACATTCAATCTGCCAATGGAAGGTTCGGAGTTGCTTTCTTTTCTCCAGACTCGATAGAGTATTACGTGGGAATACGGTACCAAAATGTTTCTGGACACAACGTAGTTTGGGTTTTAAACAGGGAGTACTCTTTCCTAAATCCCTCTGCCGTTCTTACCTTCAACCCGGATGGGAATCTTGTAATATCCGACAGCAGATTGTCGCACGTTCTGACTAACAATTCAGGTGGCAACGATACCTATGCCAGGCTATTGGATACAGGTAATCTTATACTGACAAATAGGACCTTACATGTTTTGTGGCAAAGCTTTGACTATCCTACTGATACTCTTTTGCCCGGAATGAAAATTAAATATGCTAATGACCATCCTGTCTTAACATCATGGAAAAGTAAAGAAAACCCTGCTCCCGGTCCTTTCTCTCTACACCTGGGTTCTCGGAAAGAACTAATCATAATGATAGAGTCTGAACCATACTGGACTAGTCCACTCATTGGTCGCCTAGCTGATCTATTCGTGATTGATGGGGAGTACATTACTTTTACCGATAATCCTTCTGGATTTAGAAGAGTAGTGTTGCAAGCAACCGGGGAGCTTCAGCTGCAGACATGGTCAGACGATGCCAAATATCTCAATTTGTCCGGACCAATAAGGTGTGGGGCTTATGCGCTCTGCGGTGAATTCAGCATATGCAATGAGAAAGCCTATGAGCCTTGTGACTGTTTGCTAGGATTCGAAGGCTATGCTGCTGAAGGTCGATGTAAGAGAAAAATAGAGTTGCAGTGCAGCGATGTTGTTCAGAATCATTTGTTTCATCGCATGTCTAAAGTTTTTTGGCCCAGTAATCCCCAGCAGTTGCATTACGTTCGAAATGCTTCAGAGTGCGAATCAGATTGCTTGAACAACTGCTCTTGCACAGGTTATGCTTATGATCAAGAGCATCGCTGCCTCGTATGGGAAGGTCCTCTGTTAAATCTGAAAAATTTCTCAGAAGATAGTTCATATAAACAAGACTTCTATCTGAAACTTTCTCGTCAGAACTTGGTTCCCAAAGGTATTTCAGTTATTGCCTATTGGTGACTACTATTTCTGTTCTGGCGCCTTCTTCCCCTAATTAATGACTGAATTTTTTTTGAAGAGATACCTCTAGGCATTGCCAATTTGTATATCAATTCCTGATGCAAACAACAATGCCTATATTATTTATTTCTCTGATTTCCTTTTGCAGACACGAACTCAACGAATGGAGGAAATAACCAATTAAGGAAAATTGTCATTCCGAGTACTGCATCTATTGCAGTGGTTGTTACATTGGGCCTTTGTGTTTATCATGTGAGGAGAAGGCTCAGAAGGAATGGTGAGTAAAGAATCCGTTCCCAAAGTTATTTTAGCAATCTTCATTTATATCCTTAAACCTGTGTTGTTCACCATTCAGGGGAGGATTTGTTACTGTTAGATTTCGGCACGACCCAAAAGACTAATAATTCAGAGCATGGAGATAGTAGAGAAAGAGAATTCCAATTGCCATTATTCAGTTTTGCAAGTATTTCTGCTGCAACAAATAATTTCTCAGCTGCAAATAAGCTCGGAGAGGGTGGTTTTGGACCTGTTTACAAGGTATGGTTTAATGTCCCTAAACGCAACGCTTTGCATATGGAATGTAATTAATAAAAGGTTGACACTTCGCCAACTAAACCTTGCCATGTTAACAAGCACAAACAGGCACATGCCACTTTTGTTGCTGTGTATGCTATGAAGCCACTCAATATACCAATTCAGATAAACTTTTTACTCTGTGTGAGATATTTGGAAGATCAAATTTTGATTGGTGTGTGTTAGTCTTATATGTAATTGGATACTTAATAAATGTTTGTAGTTGATGTTGAGTATACACGTGTGAATGTAAAAAGATTAAGGCTCACTTTAGAAAGATATTACAAGTTTTAGTGGTTAATATAGCATAACTGTAACAAAACTCATAGGCTTAAACTTTTTGGTTAAGTGTTATTCCAACATGCTATATTATAAACTCACTTAAAAACTCTCAAGGTGTCAATGCATTGATTTTTCTACGCCCGAGCCGGGAATGTTGATCTCTAGCTTTGGCTCATGGACTAGAGATTCCACAACAACAAAATGTTTTGCATCCAATTCTTGTTTCTCAAAATTGGTTTGTTTGTTTTACAGTTAAAAAGGTTTTAGTCTTTATCATTCGTAATTGATTTCTTATGAATGTAGCTTACTATTTTATTGTTTTCTATACTTTTCACAACGGAAAATCATTTTAGGGAATATTACTGAAAGGGGACGAGGTGGCAGCAAAAGGCTTTCAAAAAGATCTGGGCAAAGTTGGGAAGAGCTAAAAAATGAAGCAATACTCATAGCCAAACTCCAACACAGGAATCTTGTTAGACTTTTGGGCTGCTGCATTGAACGAGATGAAAAGATACTAGTTTATGAGTATATGCCCAATAAAAGCTTGGATTTCTTCCTTTTTGGTTTGTAATATCTCACATTTTCTTTTCTTTTCTTTTCTTTTTTTTTTGAATATATTTATGTTTGATTTTTATGGTCTTTTGCATGTGACTCACTAATTGTCAATTTACTCATATATATGTAAAGCAGATCAAGAGAAGCGCAAGATATTAGATTGGAAGACTCGTGTTAGAGTCATTGAAGGAATTGCTAGAGGACTTCTTTATCTTCATCAAGATTCCAGGTTAAGGATCATTCATAGGGACTTGAAGCCTAGCAATATCTTGTTGGACATCAATATGAATCCCAAAATATCAGATTTCGGAATGGCAAGAATATTTGGAGAACATGAGTTACAAGCAAATACAAACAAAATTGTTGGCACTTAGTAAGTAATATAAAGGGAACTTCTGAATTATAAAAATCAACATAAAACATAGAATTACTAATATTTCTAACTTGATGGTGATGCACAGCGGTTATATGTCTCCTGAATATGCTATGCAAGGCCTCTTTTCAATCAAATCTGATGTCTTTAGTTTTGGCGTCTTATTGTTGGAGATTGTGAGTGGCAAGAAGAATACTAGTTTTTATCAAACTGACTCTCTCCATCTTGTTGGATATGTGAGTATCTTATTTGCATTTTTTGTTGTAGAAATTGAAAACACTTATTTACTTTGATACATAGCTAGGAGTTGTTGAACAAATGTGCATTCATCGTTATTAAAACAAAATTAGTCATCTGTTCATGAAATTTTAGAACGCTAAGTAGAGTATAGAATGTACTACTGTCTAAAAAGCTTAAGTTAATACAAAATTATGTATCAAATCATTAACCATCATTCTAACATCCTCTAATTTTTCTCTTTTCTTTTTTTTTTTTTTATTTGTGGGGGAGGGTTAAGACATGGGAATTATGGATAAGTGATAGGGGATCAGACTTGGTGGATCCACTACTTGATGATATATCCCCTATGCAGATGGTACTGAGATATGTTAACATAGCTCTCCTCTGTGTTCAAGAACGTGCAGATGATAGACCGACCATGTCTAACATTGTGGCCATGCTTAGTAATGAAAGTGCAGTTCTACCTGATCCCAAAAAACCTGCTTTCGTGAATGTGAGAAGTATGTCGAGGACAAACCCAGTTAACAGCAGGCCACAAATTTGTTCTCTAAATGGTGCAACGGTTTCAATTATGGAAGGCCGATAACATTTGAAAGTCCAGCCATATGCGTTCATATTCTTCAAGTAAGTTGTCAAAAGACATTCAGTCTCTTTGCCTATGGTCTATAACATTATTCTGTTGTGTATTGAATCTTTGGGTCTTGAGCCATATAATCTACTAACCACTTCATATCCAAAAGGACTAATCACAATTAGGGTTCATTGCAATCACTTATACAGTCCGATTTGACCTAATACGCATTTATCATGGGATTCAACACATACTGATACAATATTTTCTTAGAAAGATGTTTCAATATTGCTTCTCTAGAGTGGATGTATCGATGACGATTGATTGTTTTAAATTCTGGTATTGCTTTATCTTCCTTCTCAAGTTTTAACTTTACAGCCAAAAATACAGGATGTAAGTGAGAAACGGAATGCCAAACGAGGGGGATTAAAAATTTGGCAATAGGGAAGAAAAAATACAAGTTGCTTTTGTAAAAACACACTACGACCCACAAAGAATTTAAAGAACACTATTTTCTTGGAAAAAAGAAGTAAGAAGATTCTGGAGGCAAATGAATCCTGGAACTACATATTAAAATCAGTACATACTGAAACAACAAAAAAAAACAATACAAATCATCTAGAATCCAATATGAAAACAGAGATATGACAAAGTTCTTCCCCACTAAAAGCAACATGAAATTCTGTGAAACTCACCTCCACACCATAGATTTCAACAGCAAACACATTCCATATAAATATGAAACCAACTGAACATTTCCCTAAAATTTTCTTTACATGGACAATAATACGCAGTTGATAAAAATCCAAATAAAGACAATCTTCCATGAGTGTAAAAGAAAAAAGTGATATCATCTATTACAACTGATCTTCTTTCTCTACTGTCTGGACTTTACTGGTGTTAGAAACTCCCAAGCGTTATTCTAACCTAAAAGGCCAAGTCAGACAAATTAAGACCATGGGATCATGGCTCCAACTGCAAAACAGAACATGCCACAAGCCCATAGTACATCTTCATTGTGTTCATACATACAAACTCGGGACAGAGGACAGAAAAACTAAGTTATCGATATACAGAAACATATCAGCTTTCCTAAGCATCACCTTACATACTGGCTTCAGCGCCATGTATTTGCAACTGCAAGCAATAATCAACATCCCATTAACTTTTGTTGGCAGCAATAACAAAAGCAAAATCGAAATCAAGGGTTGAATGATGCAAATAAAAAGGGTTAGTCATCGCTTAAAACAAAAGGTTTTAGTGAAAACGAATTACTCTCTTGATGCTAATGTTGATGCTAATGTTGATTATATTCAAGATAAACAACCTCGGGCTTGTTGACTGAAACTTAATTATGTGTAATGAATCTGTCTATTTTGATATTATATTTATATATTATAAAGGATAAATGAAAGTAAATAGAAGAATTGAATGAAAAACTGAATAATTGATACGGGTATTTCGAAGAACTTGAACTTCCATAGACTGATTCGAGCTCGGTCCAAGCTCAAAAAAACCAAGATTACAATTTCAGACTCATGATTTTCGATCCCTCTCCCCATTTATTACAGACTGAGCTTATAAACCCATCTAACAAACTAAGGACTCATTACAGCAGGCCAACTAAACTAATAGCCCACTAAGTAATAGATCTCGTACAATTAAAGGCCCACTTATCTAATGGTAGCCTATTACAACTAAAGCCTATTACAATTAATCATAATCAGGAACCGAACTACGGGGGTGGGGCTCTATAGTGCGCACGTGAATTGGTCTTCTTTTTTTCTTTTACTTTTGTTATGTTTATTCTTTTAGTTTTTTACTCGTTTGACTTGACTAAAGATCGAGTCGGAAACAACACGGTTTTTAGACCGTGGAAGTAAAAAAGCTACAATACGGTCTCCACATTTTTTCATAGGAACTCCAAACCCCAAACACAAAACAGGACCCAAAAATTGGATTGGGCATTCGTGCTGTAATAAAACTGTAGAAAAATGAAGGGCTTAAATTTTTTGCAAAAAATTTGGAAGTGCATCCAAGCCTTTCATTTTTCTATAGCTTACATGCTGTATTTTTTCACGTAAGCCCAATCCCCAAAAGTTTCCCTTGTACAGGGAGCAGTTTGTGTTGCCTGATACAAAATTGAGAGTAGAATTTCCCATCGTATTGCTTGTTGGTTAACTCATTAATCCGTCTGCGATTATGGAGTTAATTATGTTGATGTTGCATGTGATGAAAGGTGTGAAGAAGACCTGGTAGCTAGATATTTTGGCTTCTATGATTGAGGCCGTGGGTCGCCTAATCTTTTATTTTTTGGGACTATCTTTGGTAGTCCTATTCTTTTGTGTACATCATTTTTTGTATGTCTAGGGCCGGCTCAATTCATTTTAGGACCTAGAGAAGTTTAAGTGATGCATTTTTTTTTTAAAAAAAATCAAATATTAATTAAATTATATTAATATAAGAGCATTCAAATTGGGCTTAATAAAGTAGCTAAAAAGCTATTTTAACTAGCTTTGCAACAAAAAATAATCGACATCCAGTTCAGCAAATTGGCTAAGGATTTGTTAAGCTACTACAGTGCTCAGCACTATTTATAAAAAAATCTATAATTTATATGGATAAAAAAAAATAAAAAAATCAATAAGATTCTCTCTCTTATTTGGGAATAGAGAAAGTAGATAAAAATATATATATATATTTTAAATGAAAAAGTGAAAGTGGATAGCTAAAATGCTGAGCCGAATGTAAGTGTTTTAAAAAAGTGGGTAGCTAAAAAAAAAAAAAGAGCTCTTTATCTAAATTTTAGCTAAATATTTGTTGAGCCAGATTTGAATGCTCTAATAAAATATTTGAATAAGACTTGAATAAAAAGAAAAAATGGAAACTTGTAAAAAGAGAAGTTTGTAATTAAATAAAACATTTAAAGACTTGTCATCTTCTTAACATTTAATTTTTTTTTTTCATTTTATTTTGAACGTTAGACTCCAATCATAAATTCTATATTTTTAAAAGATGCGTGTGGACAGAAGCAACCCAATGTTAGAGAGAGAGAGAAAAAAAAAACTCATTTATAGCAATAACGATCCAGTTGGCAGTTGAGACTTGAGATCATAATTTATTGCTGATTAGTTGTTCCTTGTAACTTATGATGGAAATTCTTTCTGCTTATCACAAGGCCCAAAAAATTTCTACGCCTCAAGTTTGACGTGAGAATGAGTTTTATTTGACAATGATTTTAATATTAATATATTATTTGATTCCTTTATTTAATACTATCAACTTTTTTATGACTTGTTTCAAGAATGCAATGTTGAAGATTTAAGTTTTTTATTTTTTATTTTTATTTTTTGTTTTATTTTTTATAAAAATCAAATGATATTAATGTCTTTCTTAATTACTTATTTATCATAATTTGTGTCCTAAATTAGAGAATATTAACTATAATTAGGAGCTTAAATATTTTTTATGGAATAAATATTTATTAATTGGGGGCCTTAATTAGAAAATATTGACTATAATTAGAGCCTTATATATATATATAGAGAGAGAGAGAGAGAGAATAAATCTTCATTAATATTTATTTATTGGGGCCTTAGGTGGCCGCCTAATCCGCCTAAGGCTCTAGCTGGCCCTGTTTATGTCTATATACGTTGATGATGTATTTGCCTTGCTACTCAAAAGATATGTGCATATCGATCAAGCATGAAGACAAAGGCATAGATCAATCTTTATAAGGAAACTTTAAAGGAGATAATCCACGTATAAGAATAGGTTGATTTGTGGTGATTTGCTTGTAAACAGTGTATAATGCCTTAGTGCATCATGTAAAACTTACTAAGTAATAGAAATCTTCTTCTATACAATTTATTTTATGGTATCAGAGCACTCAATCCAAGTATGTTACTGATCTTCTCAATCGCACTCAAATGGTTGAAGCAAAGCCTGCCAAGTCACCATGTCCCTTAGGTTCCAAGTTATTTAGGTTTGATGGTGAAGCCTTACTCGATCCCTCTGCCTATCGAAGTGTTGTTGGAGCTCTTCAATATTGTACACTCATACACCCTAATATTTTCTTCTCAGTGAATCAGTTATGTCAGCATTTACATAATCCCACGTCTACTCATTGGTCTGTTGTCAAACGAGTGTTACAGTTTCTTAAGAGTTCGCATGACCATGATTTATTTTACTCCAAAACTATTTTGCAACTAAATGCTTTTTGTGATTCAGATTGGGTTGACTGCCCTGATGATAGGAGATTCACATCTGGTTTTGCTGTCTTTCTTGGTGATTGTTTGGTATCATGGAGTGCTAAGAAACAACCTGTGGTCTCACGATTTAGAACTGAAGTTGAATATCGCTCCTTGGCTATTGTTACAGCTGAATTATTTTGGTTACGCATGCTTTTTAAAGAAATTCGTGTTGCTTTGCCTATTGCTCCAATTATCTAGTGTGATAATGTCGGTACTTTGGCTTTGGCTTCTAATCCTGTCTACCATGCTCGCACCAAGCACATTGAAGTTGACCATCATTTTGTGCGTGAAAAAGTTCTTAACAAGGATATTTTAGTCTCTTTTATCTCTATTGCATATCAGGTTGTTAATGTATTCACTAAAGGGTTGTCTATTGCTCGGTTTAATTTCTTGAAGACCAAGTTGAAGGTGATTCCATCCCCTGTTACCTTGCGGGATGATGTTAACCATGAAGCTAGAGCTACAGCCGCAATTCAACCCACTAGAGATCATGAAGATCAGCTCACGGTAAATCATGCAGCAATAGGATATTATACGCGTCTCTCAACATTGAATGAAGTCAATACTAAATCAGCCAAGACAATATCCTACGCAGAGCAAGTTTGGCCTAACAGAGCAAAGCAATATTTTGCCTTGCTCTGCACATAATCTATATTGCTATACAAGGCACGCGTGGTCCAATATTGAAAGGCAATTTTTGCCTTGCTACTCAATTGATATGTGCATATCGATCAAGCATGAAGACAATGGCAGAGATCAATCTTCACAAGGAAACTTTAGAGGAGATATTCCACACATAGGAATAGGTTGATTTGTAGTGATTTGCTTTAATTGTAATTAGAAATTTTATTCTATTTTTTTATTCTCTTATAAATAGTATATAATGCTATATAATGCCTTATTGCATTGTGCAAAACTTATTGAGTAATAGAAATATTCTTCTATACAATTTATTTTAGAATTTTCTCTATGCACAAGTTGGAATCCTATAAAATAAATGATAAGGATAAGGTTAGAAAACCACAAAAATACATTGATATGCTAGTAAGTGTTTCATACCATTAGTGTGGTCCAAATTTCTTCATTCTTCTGTATTGGGACTTTCCTCCAATGTTTGGTGCGGAAGTTTACAAACTTTTCAGTTCTTATCAGCTTTCCCGCAATCATTCGAAATTTCTAGTTGTCCAATCCAGTCGGTTGGAACTCATTGTTAAATGAGATTACTACCTTCTCCCCCCTGGTAGTTGCTAAATTTTGTTAGGATTACCTACATTCCTAACGCTCATGACCCCCCAAGCATAAAAAAAGAAAAAATGCGACTGGTATAGTTACTTCATTGATAATAAACTAAGAGCATTTTTAGTGGACTCAACAAATATTATTAGTCAATTTAACTGAAAACCATTTTTTTCTATTTTAACCATCAACTTTTTTAAAGCACCCTTTGTAGGCTCAGGAAATTAATTATCCACTATCACTATTCTATTTAAATATTATTTTTCAAATATTTTTTTATTCTTTCTCAAACATTTATATTTTTTGAATGTTTATCTTTTACTAACTGTCATATTTTTAAATATTTGTCTTATTTTAATGGTCATGCTTTGAAAAATTTGTCTATTTTCTAATGTTCATATTTTTAAATTGTTGTCTTATTCTAACGGTCATATTTTTATAAAAATTTATATTTTCCTAAAAATTTGTGATTAAAAAGCACATTTAGAAGATTGTTATTATTATTATTATTATGTGAGTTTTGTTATTGAAGAGGAAGGAAGAAGCTGAAGGAAGAAGAAAAAGAAAAGGGAAAGAAAAAAAGAAAAATAAAAAGTAAAGAGAAAATATTAATTTTTTAATATTTGATGAGTGAATTTGATGAGTGCTGTTCACTCATCAGATTTTTTTGATTAAAGTGCTGAGTCTACTAGAGGAGAATTTTTTATCTTTTGATTAAATTTACTTAATAAAATAGCCAAAAAATTATTTTGTTGAGTCTATTAAAAATGCTCTAACATCGTATACTTACAAAACAAAATGTATTTTAAACCAATACTGTGGGCGTCCCCAAGGCCGCGCACCAAAAGTGGTGGCGGATTCTGCGTGCTAGTACTTTGGTGGAAACGTATTTCATAAGAAACTAATTTCGTTTATTGGTGCCCTTTCCAATACAAAACAAAGCCCTCATAATTTTGTTTTTTTTTTTTGAAAGGAAAAATTAAACAAAGAAAACGTGTGGTCCATAGCCACACGTTTTCATCCTTATCTAGGCGATAGTGGATGAGGATGAGCCGGCCTAGACCAAGGCTGGCTCAACTTTTATTATAATAATAATAATTATTATTATAATAATTATCATTTTATAATTTTTTTTGTTTGTAGTTAAGAGTAAATTACATGTATTCGTCTTTCTGCATCCCAATTTTTAAGTCTATTGTGGAGTATCCATGTGATTGCTGGGTGTTTTTCCAATGCTTTTCAGGAATCGGTCTTATTTAATCGAAGCTTTTCAGGAATCGGTCTTATTTAATCGAAGCAACGTGGAAATGCCCAGAACAAAATAAAGGAAGCAACATGGAAGCTGCTTTCCATGTGATTGCTCTCTGTGACTGTGGGTATGTAACGTTACCTCCTACCCTTTTCCTACCCACTATCCCGAGTCCCCATCAATATAAAATGATTATTCTGTAAATCTCTTTCCTAAGATCGCAACCTAGAACAACTCTGCCTTCCGAACTCTTCTCTCATCCCTTTCTTTCCCCATATCTTTATCTTCTTAATTTTACTACCAAGAAGATTCCGAAAGAGTGGTGGCGGGATTCTTCGAAAATGTTGGACTTAAATTTATTATTTTCTGGTCCGGTTTTATTAAGCAGACTGTAATTGAGGACCGGTGCAATGAGAACGACATAACTTAATGAAAATTGCAGTCGTTTTTAAAAAAAGACTCCCAACCAAACCAAACACCAACCTAGCGGTTTTTTTAGTAGTGGCGTCTAAAACCCATTGACGCAAACAAAATGTATCATGAAAGATCCATAGTCGGGCACATTGGCATTCAAAGAAGATCCAATTGACCGACAAATGGTTGCATTTTGTTTTAATCCTATTATTATATGTCGTAGACTATGAGTTTTCGTCTCTGCACCAGGAGCCAAGTTAGCGTGCCTCAAAGGAAATTAGAAGTTGTTATATCAGCTTGAAAGTTGTAAAATTAATTAAGAATAGAAAAAAAAAAAAAAAAGTTGTAAAAATTAATACAGAGAGCCACCCCACGCCCCACTATACCAAGAGTGGGATCTCCACCACCGACCCTCTAATGTGGAATGGATTTTTTATTTGATGCAGCACCAATAATCAACGTAAAGAAATCAAGAGACTACTAGATGCGTCAATATTACAGCTATCCGACGGACTTTTAAAGCCCGACTGTTAAGAAAATCCAGAGCAAACCATATATATATATATATATATGAACGGAGCCTACCACAGGTCGAGTTGAGCGAGCCGAGTCAAGTCGAGTTTTATACGAGCTTAGGCTCAATGAGGCTCCAAACGAGTCCAGGCAAACAGTTTGGGTCCAGCTGAAGCTCCGTGAGCCTCTAATTGAGTTCTGTCGAGCAAGTCAGGTATGTATCACTTACCATAATCCGAATAGGTTCTCCTACCCCGGAACAAGAAGGTCTTGTATAGCACTGAGTTTCGAGTTTGGGTCAAGCTTAACTGGACGGATATTAAGCAGGTTGTCGAATAACTGGTTTATTTATAACTCTAATGCTAAGCGAATGGCTAATATGGTCAAGTTTTGCGTATAATAGTTTAAAAGTATTTAAAAATTGTAGTTATAATTCTTGAGAAGCTTTGCATTTGGTATGCAAGTAACAAATAATTTTTTTTTTTTTATGGTATTTGTTTTGCTTAGATACATTACTTTTAGTTTACCTTTATATTTTACCCTCTGATGAATTAGTG
This sequence comes from Betula pendula, assembly GCA_900184695.1. Lineage (NCBI taxonomy): Eukaryota > Viridiplantae > Streptophyta > Magnoliopsida > Fagales > Betulaceae > Betula > Betula pendula. The sequence continues at coordinate 107,025 of FXXK01000610.1, read as the reverse complement.
TCCTAGTGTAGTAAATCTAGCTACATTAGCACAGTTTTAATAGTGTGAACCGCATAAGCACGTACACTCCAAAATTATTATAATGAATTAATTACTAATTTGAATGTGTTATATATATATGATATAGTGAAGCATATTTTAATGACTTGTTCTCACAACTATTAGGATAATACATTCAAATTTTTAGTCCCAAAATAACCTAGTGGAAATGAGAGCTGTCTGTTTGGTAAATTTTTTGGCTTTAAATTATTTGGCCTAGTCCCAATGTATATATACTTGCACCCTTTTTTTTAAGTGGATATAAGGCCCCTCTTTTAAGGAACGAAGGCCTGTTAAAGAAAAAATGGCATCCTCCCGTGGGAGTAGTATTCTTGGGTCGGTTTAGATTTGCGATTTTAAAAAATAACGATTTACGAATAGAAATTTAAATTATTGTGATTTGAAACGTGTAAAAAAAAAATAAGCGTTTAGTAACATCGCAGTTTTGACCTTTAAAATCACAATTTAGTATTTAAAATTGTGCGTTTTCGCATATGTTCTACATTTTCAAATTGTATTTTAAAATCCGGCAATCTCAAATGATCATTTTTTTGCGATTTAATTTAAAATTGTACTTTTTATTTACGAAATCACAAGACCAAACATTCCGAATCATGCAAGACTCTAAAACCAACCAAGTATTTACACACCAAAAAAAAAAAAAAAACCAACCAAGTTTGGAAAAAGAGTGAAACTCGGCTACAACTTCAGAAAACCATCAAATAACAAGTAAGACCGTAGGGCCCCGCACAAGAAGGTTCCGTTGGTTTGTGAAATTGACTACCGGAATGAAATGGCTATTTCAAAAGAATAGCCTTTTTTTATTTGGTAGAGATCTTATGAAGATGAATAGTTATTCTTTAAGGATTAGACGACTTATAAAAAAAAGAAAAAAAAAAAACTGTTTTGTTGAAATGCAGTGGGTGGGGTGGAAAATCTGACGAGAAAGTGAGAAGGCTACAGTACAAAACAGGAGAAAGTGCAGCCTTGTCGAACTCTAAACCCCAAACACAAAACAGGATCCAAGAATTTCCCCTGTGCAGAGAGCAGTCTGTGCTGCCTCATTATCATACAAATATGAGCCGTAGAATTTCCCCTCTTATTGCTTCCCTGCCGCTTTTATTCTGCCTTGGTTTGCAGTTCACCAATGCTTATGCTACCTTCACTGATACTATCCGACCAGGCCAATCACTTAATACCTCAGAGTACATTCAATCTGCCAACGGAATGTACAAACTTGGTTTCTTTTATCAAGGAAACTCGGCAAAGTATCACGTGGGAATATGGTTCACTTGTATTTATGACCACAACACAGTTTGGGTTGCAAACAGGGAGCCCCCATTCCCAAATTCCTCTGCCGTTCTTTCCTTCAATTCGGATGGGAATCTTGTAATATCCGATGGCAGTTTCTTGCATGTTCTGACTAACACTTCAGGTCATGGCCACGATACGTATGCCAGGCTATTAGAAACAGGTAATCTTATACTGACAAACAGGGCCTCAGATATTTTGTGGCAAAGCTTTGACTATCCTACTGATACTCTTTTGCCCGGAATGAAGATTAAATCTGATAAGACAGGATGGTCATTAACATCATGGAGAAGTGGAGAAGATCCTGCTCCTGGTCTTTTCTCGCTGCATCTGGGTTCTCGGAAAGAACTAATTATACTTATGAATGGGTCTAAAGTACCATATTGGACTAGTCCACTCATTGGTCGGCTAGCTGATATATTCGTTATTGATGAGGAGTACAATATTTCTTATACTAATAGTAATAATTATCCTTCTGAATTTAGAAGAGTGGCGTTGAATGTAACCGGGGAGCTTCTACTGCAGACATGTTCAGACATGATCAAATTGTCCGGATCAACGAATGGAACTGGAAATAACCAATTAAGGAAAATTGTCATTCCGAGTAGTACTGCATCTATTGCAGTGGTTGTTACATTGGGCCTTTGTGTTTATTATGTGAGGAGAAAGCTCAGAAGGATTACGGGTGAGTAAAGAATCAGTTCACAACGTTATTTTAGTAATCTTCATTTATATCCTTAAATCTGTGTTGTTCGCCATTCAGACCCTTCAGGGGAGGATTTATTACTGTTAGAGTTGGGCACGACCCAAAAGGCTAATAATTCGGAGCATGAAGATAGTAGAAAAAGAGAAGTCCAAATGCCATTATTCAGTTTTGCAAGTGTTTCTGCTGCAACTAATAATTTCTCAGCTGCAAATATGCTTGGAGAGGGTGGTTTTGGACCTGTTTACAAGGTATGCTTCAATGTCCCTAAACACAATGCTTTGGATATGGAATGTAAATAAAAGGTTAACACTTCGTCAACTAAACCTTGCCATGTTAACAAGCACAAACAGGAACATGCCACTTGTTAATTATGTTGTGAAACTACTCAGTTAGGGCTGACAATTTTTTACATGACCTTCGAATTCGACATGAACCCAATACAAAATTAGAAGGTTCGGATTGAAAAGTTTGACCCATTTAACTAAATAGGTCAGATTAGAGTTAATCTATATAGTATTATGTTCATGTCTCAACATGACCTAAACTTGACATGCGAACACGAATTACTACTCTTACACTCAGCATACCAATTTAGATAAACTTGCGTGAGATTTGCAAGATAGAATTTTGCTTGTGTGTGCCAGTCTTATATATAATTGGATAGTTAGTATATATATATATATATATGTTTCTCAATCAATTAATAGTTGATGTTGAGTGTAAAAAGATCGAGGCCCACTTTGGAAAGATATCATAAGTTTGAGTGGTTAACCTAGTTGCAGCTAAACTTATAGGCTTAAGCTTTTGACTTGAATGGTATTCCAACATGCTATATTTATGGTCTCACGTTACAGGACTGCCAATGGTGTCAAATATATTGATTTTTCTACACTCGAATCGGGGATTTCGGTCTCTAGTCTTGGCTCAAGGACCAGAGATTCCATGACAACAAAATGTTTTGCATCCGATTCTTGTTTCTCAAAATGGATTGTTTGTTTTAGAGTTAAAAAGGTTTTAGTATTGTGAATGTAGCTTACTACTTTATTGTTTAATGTGTTTTTGACAACAAAAAAAGTATTTACAGGGATTATTACTAAAAGGGGACGAGGTAGCCGTAAAAAGACTTTCAAAAAGATCTGAGCAAGGTTGGGAGGAGTAAGAAATGAAACAATGCTCATAGCCAAGCTCCAACACAAGAATCTTGTTAGACTTTTGGGGCTGCTGCATTGAACGAGATGAAAATATACTAGTTTATGAGTATATGCCCAATAAAAGCTTGGATTTCTTTTTTTGGTTTGTGATATCTCCCACTTTGATATATATATATATATATTAATATATATATATATATATATATATTTAGATCATATAGTATACTGATATAATATATATATATATATATGTATATATATGCGAAATTTTTCTTTTTCTTTATCTTTTTTGTTTGATATTTTATGGTCTTTTCCATGTGGCTCACTAATTGTCTAATTTACTCATGTATGTAAAGCAAATCAAGAGAAGCGCAGGTTTTTAGATTGGAGGACTCGTGTTGGAATCATTGAAGGAATTGCTCAAGGACTTCTTTATCTTCATCAGTATTCTAGGTTGAAGATTATTCATAGGGACTTGAAGCCTAGCAATATCTTGTTGGACATCGATATGAATCCCAAAATATCAGATTTCGGAATGGCAAGAATATTTGGAGGAAATGAGTCACAAGCAAATACAAATAGGATCGTTGGCACTTAGTAAGTAATGTAAAGGAAACTTCTTAATTATAAAAATCAACATAAAGCAGGCAATTACTAATATTTTTAACTTGATGATGGTGCACAGTGGTTATATGTCTCCTGAATATGCTTTGGAAGGCCTCTTTTCAATCAAATCCGATGTCTTTAGTTTTGGCGTCTTATTGTTAGAGATTGTGAGTGGTAAGAAGAATACTGGTTTTTATCGAAGTGATTGTCTCCATCTTATTGGATATGTGAGTATCTTATTTGCATATTTTGTTGTAGAAATTGAATACACATATTTACTCTGATTTATAATTGGGAGTTATTGAACAAATGTGTTAGAGTATTGATTAAATGATTAAATTCACCTCTTCCTACGAACTTAAGCTTTTGGGATAAATGGTGATTTAACATGATATCAAAACAAAAGTCTTAAGTTTGAGCCCACACGTGAGAGAGAGTGTTAAAGTATTGATTAAACAATTAAACCTACCCCTTCCTATTAATTTAAGCTTTCATGATAAGTGATGATTGAACTAAATGTGCATTCATCGTTATTAAAACAAAGTTAGTTGTCTATTCTTGAAATTTTAGAACTTTAAGTAGAGTATAAGACGTACTACTAGTTTCAAAAGCTTAAAGTAATAAAAAATTATGTATTTAATCATTAACCATCACTCTAACATCCTCTAACTTTCCCTTTTTTTTTCTTTGTTTTTTTGGATTTTAAGGCATGGAAATTATGGACAACGGATAGGGGATCAGACTTGGTGGATGCTCTACTAGATGATATATCCTATATGCCGATGGTATTGAGATATGTTAACATAGCTCTCCTTTGTGTTCAAGAAAGTGCAGCAGATAGGCCTACCATGTCTGATGTTGTCGCAATGCTTATCAATGAAACTTCAGTTCTACCTTATCCCAAACAATCTGCTTTCTTGAATGTGAATGGTATGGCAAAGGCAAACACATTTAACAGCATTCCACAAATCTGTTCTCTGAATGGTTCAACTGTTTCAATTATGGAAGGCCGGTAACATAAGCATCATACTACAGGAGTAAGCCATTAGAAAACATTCAAGCTCTTTTCCTTTGGTCCTTAACATTATTCATAAATTGGTTTTTTTTTGTAATCTCAAAACCCACTTAACAGAATCAACTGGGTATTATGCTTTTGTGGGTTTGTTTCTTAATAAGTTTTATTTTGAAATTTTAATTTGAAAGTAAGAAGTAGTTATTGATTTGATATGAAGGTGAAAGAAAATTTGAATTTTTTTATGAGAAAAAAGTAAATAAAATTGTTCGGTAAATAATTTTGAAAAGAAATTGAGATTTTTTTGGGAAAAATGAAAACAAGTTAAAACTTGTTATCAAACGGTGCCTAATCTAGGAGTACGGTTCTGATGTGTATAATGAATAGATCCACTCGAAACTGGTATTCAAAGAAGATCCATTGACCAACAGATGCAAGAAATATCAGCTTGACTTGACTTGACTTCCATTTCCATAGTAATAAATGGTTGAGGGTGGAGAGTCTTCCATTTTCTGCCATTTTTTTGGACAGATGCATGAAATGTCAGCTTGAATGGAGAGTCGAAACAACACGGTTTTTAGACGTGTAACGTGAAAGTAGAAATTGCAGCCTGGTCGAACTCTAAACCCAAAATAGGATCCAAGAACACCATACTTGTGCTGTTGTGCAAAGAGCAGTCTGTGCTGCATTGCATATCTGCCTGATACAAATATGAGCCCCAGAATTTCCCCTCTTATTGGTTCCCTGCCGCTTTTATTCTGCCTTGGTTTGCAGTTCACCAATGCTACCTTCCCTGATATTATCGGACCTGGCCAATCACTAAACACCTCGGAGTACATTATTCTTAGAAAAGAAAATTTGTAGTAGAATTACTGCAGAAAATCTTTATAAATTTCACTATAAAATCGACAATCTTAAGACATTTAATAAAATGTCTCAATTATAATGCTTGTATGCTGAATTCATAGCATGCAATAAATTATGCTTTCATGGTAGATGTGCCAACTATAGTTTGCTTACTGTATTTTCAAGATATAGCCCTTTAACAATAAGAAAATATAAACTGAAATAGACTTTTTACTATCTACAAATTCAGCAAAATTCGAATTTGAATAACAAACTACCTTTAAATAGTAGGTGTATCTTTAGGTTAAGCTGTAGTTCTTGGTTCCTTGTATATACTGCAAGACTTTATTTGCAGCTATCCATCAACCCGATAGTCTTACTGCCAGTCCAATGTCAGATTTAGTGTAGACATGTGCATACATTAGACTGCCTACAACAGATGCTCATGAAATATTTTTATTTGCCCTTGTTCCAATACATTTTGGAGACGTTATTCTTTACTGAATTTCTCCTATTTAATACTAGTTGCTACTGAAGGTGCACAATCCTTCATAATGAATTTCCTCAAAACCTTTTCAATGTAGGCCATAAGAGATGGTCCTAATATTCTTTATTTTCTATCTTTGCGAATCTCTATGCCAATGACATTAAAGACTTCACCAAAATCCTTCATTTCAAAGTTTTGTGAGAGAAACTATATATAGCAAACCTAAAACATTCATTGCAAGTGAAATGTTATCTACATACAAGACTAAAAGAAAATAACTTTATTCTCACTGACCTTAAGGTATATACACTGACTAACAAGATTCTTAATAAAACTGTATGAGATAATAACCTTGTAACATTTTGTATACCATTAACGGGAGACTTGTTTTACCCATAATATATTTCCTTAATTTGCAAGCCTTAGTTCTATGTACCTACCATAATGTGCTCATGCACACCTTTGGTATTGTCTAAGGTCTTGCTTGAAAGCTTTTCTATTAGGATGTTGGCTGAAACCTTATAGGAACCCACTAAATGTTCTTAAATAGCCTTTATAAAATATTTGGCCCTAAAGTTTTTAGGAATAGAATCCCGATGCATTTGGTAATATGAGATTTTATAAACATCAAACTCAGGCAATTAAATCGCTCCCACTGTTCATGATTAATGTTCTCCTGTAACGTACTTGATTCTATGGGAGCGGGTGGTTTGTCCACACATAGCGCCAAATCAAGTTCCAAACATCCCAAAGTGAAAAGCACAATTGCTTTTTAGTCAGAAAAATTATTACCATAAAGCATTGAAATACAAAATATCAATAATTAAATTAGTAGGAATAACTGCAATGGCCAAGAAATATAAGGTACTTTAATGCTATGAAATAAACGATAACCTTAGTATGAATCAACCAATGTCAAATTCATTAACAAATCAAAATCTCTCGGTGGGTAAAAGATCGCATTATGCTGTTTGTATTACCTTTATAATAATTAAGACTAATGTGTTTTATACATGCTTAAGAAAAAGATATCTTGCACATGTGGGTACTAGATATCTCATTTTCCTAATATATTTTTCACTATCTTATTCCAATTAAGTCACATAAAATATTACTTCCATGTAGAGCCAAGTAATCACAATAGAGGTTTTTTGTTTTTTTTTTTAAAGCAATCACAATAGCAGCTTAATTGCAATATGGAATGCCTTTAAAAAATTTCACATCAATGTGTCTTAATGTTGTGGCTATTCTTAATACACAATAATATTATTTATATAAATATAGCATTCTCTAGCATTCTCCATCATTATGATATTCCTTACCCAATGATGATATCATAAAAGAACAAAATATAAATCATATTTTTCGGAACAAAGTAATGCTACTCAGGAAAGGTTTATGGGTGAGCGTTTCGAATTCCATATTTAACCACAAAATGTCCCTTCTATCTTTTCTGTTTTTTTCAATACCCACCCACTGCACGCGCCCATCATGCATGTGGGTATGAAATCGAACCCATCGTTTCTTTTAAAAATAAGGGCAAAATTGTCATTCACATTTTTTTGGACAATTTTGCCCTTCTATTTAAAAAAACCGAATCCACTTAATTCCGTTTAAATTTGAACTAGTGAGGATCCAAATTCTATGAAATCAGGTAAGGTACTTCATAGACAGAATTTTCCTTCAAATTGAGTTAGAGAAATTTCCTTAAACCTAATTATAAAAATGTCATGTGTCCTTTGCATGTGAGAAACACTTTTTTTTTTTTTTAATTGGAGGACAAAGTTGAAAGAAATTTTAATTAAAAATGCATGTGCTCCTTCCAACTTTGTCATTGCAATTAAAAAAAATATGTATTATTTCATATGCAAAGGGACGTCATGACATTTTTATAGAATAGGTTGAAATAAGTTCTTCCAATCTAGTTTCGATGAAATCTTGTCCGGTACTTCATCCCTTACCCTTAACCAGGTTTGAAACTCATATCTAGGTCGGGTCTCGCCCAATTCGGGTCTAAAAACGGGTTTTCTCATTTTTCTTCAAATTTTCTCACTAAAACTTGATTTTATAGCATGATTTTGGTTTAGAATCATAAAATCTATTGATTTATGAGTTGAGAAACATATGGGTGTTCAAAATCAATGAAAAGAAATCATCGTTTGGAAGAAAATACAATAGCTGAAAATCTTGTTATAAAGATTCCAAAATTGGTTAAAAAATATAGTATTTTTTTTTTATGAATGAGTAATTTTATTAATCAAACAGATCCTTATAAAGAAGAAAACACAGCTACAATCATAGCTACAACATTTCTAACAAAACTATAAGGCATCAACTAGCCTAACACCTTGTAAGGGAGGCCCCAATGGGTACATAAGAGAAGATTTTCCCTACTTCTTACATATTTACCCTTAGACGACACTTGAGTGCGAACCTCCCAACAGATTTTTGAAAGAATTTGCTCTTCCGAGAGTAGATGCACATCATGTCGAATGCTATTTCTTTCCCTTAAAATGGCATAAACTGTAGAGCTCAAACACAGCCTAGCCAAAACAGATTTCAAACTTTTACCCTTCCATTCTAGCACCCTGGCCTCTAATAATGATGTCCTCCCAGTCATTAGAGGGAAGAACAATGAGGCATCTGTCCATCACAGATTTCCAAATACGACGACTAAAACTACACTGAAAGAAAATGTGATCTCTTCCCTCCAAACAGCCTCTACAAAATACACATAGCACATCTCCCTGAAAGCCCCAGCTAGCCATCCTCTCACCAGTAACAAGTCTATTCTGTACAGCCAACCAAAGAATAAAAGCTTGCTTAGGGATAGAAAGAGGGAACCAAATAAGCTTCTACCAAGGGACAATAGCTTTTTTGGTCCTTAGATACTCCCAAGTTTCACTGCATGAATACTGACCTGATTTAGAAATACTCCAAACAGCCTGATCAATAAATACCAATAACATTAATCTCCAAAGCCACGGAAAATCGTTAAACATTAAACTTCAAAAGAATCCAATCTTTAGTCATTTTGTGAAGGTTTTCTTTCAAAATTTTGACCAAATCATACCTACGTAGAAACTTGAAAACATTAAACTCAAAAGAATCCAATCTTTAGCCATTTTGTGAAGGCTTTCTTTCAAAACTTTGACCAAAGCATACCTACGTAGAAACTTGAAACCCAAAAACAAAAATCTCACAAAGAAATAAAATAGTTACGAGTACATCCTTGGAACACACAAACGTTCAAACACTCTACAAACAATCAATCAGATTAAATACTAAACAACATGGCACATAACTTGGCTTTGATACCACTAATGTAAGATTTTAGGAGAAGATTAAGATATAAACATAAAAGAAAAACACTTTCATCTGGCCATTGTTACTTAAATACTTGAATTAAATAACCCAGGCTTGAATGTTTATTAATTTACAGAATTTTAGAACTTTCACAAAAATCTCACAACCGAGAAATAAAATAGTTATGAGTGCATCCTCGGAACACACAATCGTTCAAACACTCCATAAACAATCAATCAGATTAAATACTAAACAACATGGCACAGAACTTGGCTTTGATACCACTAATGTAAGATTTGGGAGAAGATTAACATATAAACATAAAAGAAAAACACTTACCTCTGGCCATTATTGCTTAAAGTACTTGAATTAAATAACCCATGCTTGAATGTTTATTAATTTAAAGAATCTTAAAACTCTCACAATTTCTATAAATAGAGAGTAATGGATAGAATTTTTGACTTATCTCTTTCTCACATTAAAGTTGTGAATAATAGAGAATCAAAGGCTTATTTATAGATAGACCAAGACCTGGCCTTATCCATAATCAACTCTTGCTTCCTTCAGCAAGAGAGACAACTAATTTTGATGAAAAACCAAGGGAGACAACTTTTCATATCAGTAATTATATGTATTTTATACCCAAAAGTTTTAGTTTAAATAAAATATTATATATATATATAGTATATATATATACTAGGAGATGTGTTGCTTCTAATAGTATATTCATCGAAATATAGTTTGGGTTGCAAACAGGGGCCTCACATGTTTTTGTGGCAAAGCTTTGGCGTATCCTACTGAAACTCTTGTGCCGGGAATGAAGCAAAAAAGGAACTACGTTCGCTGGATGTGACAGAAAATACTGATTTGGCAGCTGCAGCGATACTGATGTAATGTGCAGAAAGATTAGTATCTTTGGAATTTCTGAAGTTTATTTGCCCATGTATATCCCACTGCGGCTGCACGTGGATTAGCCCGAGAAATACGTAGCAACATTGTTATTGTTAGGGGTGTTCGTCGGTAAGTCGTGTCGAAAATAGCATTTCGTCTTTCGCCAAAATCACAGTCGGTAAAAGTCGAAAATTTACCGACTTTACGCATGTGGGCTTGTTTCGCCTACCGACATTACCGACTTTTGTCGGTTAATGACGGTCGGAAATGTCGGTTTAAATCGGGTCAAGTTTTGGGTTCGGCTGTGGTGACTCATGCACTTTTTGGCCACATTTTTATTTATGGCCTTGTAGCCTATTCGTTTTTTGGGTCAAAAAATAGGGTTTGCGAATATGACATTTTCAAAAATTATGAATATTTTAAAAGTATAATATACCCAATAAGTATAAAAACCTGTTTCAAATTTACATTCTCATCAATCAACATTCTCAAACCTATTTAGGTCGGGTCATTTACATTTCTCATAGTGAACATTATACAAAATACTTTAAAAAAATTTACAAAAAAATCTACAAAGGATGTGCAACAATTGAATTAGATTTTCTCCAAAATGTGACCATTTTTCTCATTTCCAATTTATATTGATTATGAGAATGTGAATGTCGGTTAAAGTTCGGTTAAAATCGGTAGGCGGTCGGTACAAAATCATTTTCGCCTACCGACCGACAATTGTCGGAAGAAATTTTTTTCTTCCGCCTACCGACCGCCAGTGGGCGGTAGGCGGTCGAAGACGGTCGAAACACGGTCGGTACGCGGTACGCGGTGAACTTGTACACCCCTAGTTATTGTACCAAAAAACCGGACACGGTGTTGGGAAATACCAATTTTTGCAATTAATTCTATAAACTCCCATAATGTGATATTGAACCTATTAATGGGCTATAAATTTTATAATTTAGAAGAGGTCCAATTAGTGGCGGAGCTAGGATCTTATTATTGCAGGGGCATGATTAATAATTAATTAATATAAAATAATATTATATTTTAATACGGTTTACCTAAAAATAAACATAAATATTTTCTTTATTCTAAACACCCAAAGAAAATATTGAATGCCCAATTAATTAATTTCAATATTTATTTATCTATCAATGTATGTAATTATTTTCGGAGTTAATTTTACTCATAGTAAATGGAAGTTTTATGGAATTAAAATGCATCGTCATGCAAGACATGTGTCCTGTTAAGATTTTTATAGTTTCTGGAAAAATTTATTCTTTCTGGTTCGTATGTGTATTTGAGTACTAAAAGATAATAATGGAATGGAATTGAATGGAATGGTAAATATGAATGGAAATGGGAGTTGATTTAGAACATAAAATGGTTATTTGCTTTCATCTCGGAACTGGGCTATTAAATAAGCCCAATCCGTTCAACCAATACAACTAACTTCCAGCCCATTCAGTTACACTATTATAGTTACATGCAAGACTTTAATTGTTTAACATATAAAACCCTCTCAAAAAAACATATAAAACGCATTCTCAAATTTCACATGACTCTTCATCTCTAAGTGCTCCCCAACTGTATTCCATTACACTCAAGATGCGCACCACAATTTACACGTCAACTCGTCCCCGAGATTTAACTCCCTTTCCTTAATCACACGCATTTTTTAAAGAGTAAATGTATACATCCTGGGGCTGATGCATACAGTGCATCAGCCAGGACACATGAACAGGATTTCACTGTTCATGTGGGGCCACATGAACAGTAAATCTACTGTTCATGTGTCCTGGGCTGATGCACTGTAACCATTCAGCCCAGGTGATCTGTAGAGTGCAGAATGATTACCTCCACATGGAGCAACCCACTATCTAAAACAATTACCGCTTTTTCTTTTATCATTTTCTGCGAGAAGGCTATGTTTAGATCGTTATACCAACTCGTTCAAGGCTTTATATACCCAAACAGTACCAAGGACACAAATTTGTGAGAAAATTTTTGCTTGGTCATTAGGCAACAACGCGCTCGTAGCATAGGAAGAGGCTTAGGAAGAGTTAGAGAAGAAGGAAAGGTATAGACCAGAGAACGCAAAGTAGAGTGGGGAGACAGGCTGCCTTTCCATTATGGAAGAGATAACACAGTAAGGAGATGCAAGACAAAATAATATATATAATCAAATGATGTAGAAATGTATATTATTAATTTTCTGTAGTATTGCATTAATCCTATATCATTTAAAAGTTATTAAAAATTTAGTAAAATAGAAGCTAAGATATGCATAGGGGAAACATATAAAATACTACCAACTATACTCGTCAGATATATCTAATAATCGACACTGGAATACATAGGTTTGTAACATTTTAACTGTATACTTTAATGTAAGTTGCTTATCAACTTGCTTATCAATTTCTCACCATGAGTATGCTTCAACGGATGGCCTGGTAATTAAAAACAAGAAGGAATTACCTACCAGCCCCGCTAAATAGGCATTTTCGTCTAAAGCATCTCATAGAGATAAGAGAGTTAAGCGTCTGCATGGAAACACTCTTCGCTTAGAATAAATAGTAAGAATGGAGAAAGTAATGAGGAATTATATCTTTGAGACATAAAAAGGATCACAACCACTATAGTTTTTTTCCAGCAACAGGTTGGATTATGAAGTAGGAATGACGGTGGTAGAGAGAAGGGCATGATGACTGAGCCGAGATTATAGGAAAGAGTCACAAAAAAAAAAAAAGGTGAGGTTATAGAGTCAGCAGGGTAAGAGAGGGGGGAGGAGGAGGAGAGCGTTTCAGCTGCAAGGTTGAATTGCTCTTTTTTTTTTTTGAGTTTTGACGAGCAACAGACCACGCGAACATGGCCGTATAAACCTTGACTTTGTCGAACAATTGCCTATTAGAGGGAAGAGAGGTCGAGTGGGGAGGAGAGAGGGCGTTAATATAACTGCAGATGAAGTAGAAACGAGTGGGAGTTTTCGTCCGCTCACATATAAACCTCTTTCAAGCACATGCTCATTTGGCAAATTCTCAAAACGCCTGAGCGAGACAGATCAACCCACCACACATCTACCGCACATACTCTTATCCTACTACCCTTTTAATAGACTAGCCACAACCAGTTCTTGAACGAGCTCCACACGTCGATTTTCACTTTCCTGGTCATATTCTATCTCCGTCTACTATGTACACTTACACGCCGCTTCTGTTCACATAATCTGTTATATTCACTCATTCTGTTATCCCAATTATACACCCCTGCGAATAGACGCACAAGCCAAATTATCTGGCAACGACTCTATCTCGCGCACCATGACAAAAACTCAAACAACATTATTTCTAGCTGGCTTGTGTTGAGCCACGGCTGCGCACATACAACTCCACTACGTGTCCTACTTTCATCTATCACACACTCTCATACTCAAATCAACTGCTTCTCCCTATAAACATCTACCGACAGTCACACCACTAACCTACTCTCATTGTTTTCTGTCAAGAAAATCGTGCTCTTATCCACAGAGATTGGGCGATACATAAAGAGTCGGACAAACAGAAGAAAAAACAGTTGACCGTTTTGGCTTACCACCACGGTTGCTTCTGTTGGCACGCCATTAAATGGACGAAGGGAGAGTACGCGTGGAATCTGAGGAATAAACTTGGAAACAGAATGGAATATTTGTATACATAAAAAATACTTTCGTTTATTTCATTCCCATGTTTTATCAAAATCTGAGAGTTATTATTCACGATGAAATATTAAAAGTTTTCTATTAGCTTCATTTTAAAGTGCGTCTTAACAAAGGTACGACGTTATATTCTAATCATAAGAAATACGTATCCAAGAGATCCTAATGCATCAACTTAAACACTCAAGATCACAAATTAACCTCATAAAAAAAGAACAAAACTCTTAATAATTAGTAACATTGGTGAGAATTTCACTATTGTTAATTTTAATTTCTTATACTTTTTATTTAATTTAATTATTAATTGTAAAATAATATTATTGTCCAACAAAAGATCCACGGCCCCCACATTGTCTATTTATTTAGTTTTAGAATACTCTTTCTTAGTTCAAAGAAAAAAAAAAAAAAAAAAGTTCACAGCAACAAATCCAAAGAGGGTCGTTTGTCGTGTACAGTGGAACTTTAAGACTTAAACGGCTTCCCTCTTTGATTTTTTTCAAAGCAACATCAGGTCTTAGGTAAACCTATTCTAAAATAACCCACGTCCGCGCTACCATTGGCGTAGTTAGATTTAGGTTCGGGAACAATTAAAAAATATATATCGAGGTCAAAATAATTTGTAAAGATATATAAAAAAAAATTATAAAATTGGTGGCTGGAATAAAAATTAATTTATATATATATTTAAATATATATATAATATAATTGTGGTAAAAAAATAATTTTTAATAATATTATTGAATGAAAATATATAAAAATATAATGTGATTTTTTGTACGCGCCAAACAGCCCGAAAAATGTTTATACGAAACCCATTTTCTGAAAAATAATTTTGAAATATTTCGTACGGAAAATATTGTACGTAAAAAAAATAGGCTTAAGTAACAAAATTATATGTGTAATTTTTACATAATTTCCTTTTCAAATTAAATTTTGAGATAATATATATATTGTTACATATTTTAATTTAACGAAGATATATGAATTGATGATCTGAAAATGAAAAACAATTAAATTGGATAATTGTATTACTAATTGAAAAGAGTTTTTTTAACAAAAAATAATGTAGTATCCACATAACTATATAGGAGGTGACCGAAGAACCTTTATCGACTACCAACCTACTACTGAACGTACCAACTAGCAACGACTTTGGGAGCGAAAAGCAAAATAAAAATACTATTTGATGTCGGGTTTGGTTCGATACACGTTGAGTTTTTTTCAGTTAGTTTACCGAACCAAACAAACCGAATTGTGTGTTTGTTTTGTTTTTTTGTTTTTTTTTCAAAAAAGAAACAAATGATGACTTTTATCAAATGAAACGACTGTTCGTTTTGAACCCTATGCAACGATATATTCATCTCGTTTTCTTTTTCTTTGTGTTGCCTAAACCAATAATCCTAATTATCACCTCTTCTCCCGTCTCTTGTGAATACCGCTTAAACAACTAAACCAATTAACCAAAAAATCAAAAATAATTACCCTGTTAGTAATGAAGTCGGTTAAGTTGAAACTACTCCCAAATTATTTTGGGTAAAGCGAAAATGCCTTTATCAAACCAAACCAAATCGATACCCACCCATAAACCCTATCCTACTACCATTTAATGGTGCGATGTTTGCACTGCAAAAGCATTGCCTATCCGCATCGTAAGTATAAGACAGCATTTGTTAAAAAAAATTTTTTGTTATTTTGTGTGTAAAAATATAATAAAAAATATTTTTAACCAAAAAACAGTTCAAGCTTATTCATCCCCAATTTTATAGCATAGGAAAAAATAAAAGAAATAAACCAAGTTACACTATTTTTATAAAAAAAAAAAAATCATTTTTTTTATTTATTTTTTAAAAAAAAAAAGAGAAACCGGACGCTAGCACATTTGCAAGGAGTCCTGTATCGTCGTCAAGCGTCCGTTGTTGGACCGAAAAAAAAAAAAAAAAAAAAAAAAAACAACTTTTTCATTAAAAAATGTAAATTATTGATCCCATTTTTTTCCTCAAGGTTATCCGAAATGGGGATGGAAACATAAGCCCTGAACCTGGTTTTTGATTAAAAAAAATATTGTTTCGTATTTTTAACCCTTCTAATTTTTTGATTGGGGATAAAAATGGAAGGATCAAATAAATTTAAGCATGTGTTTTTTAATGAAAAAAGTGATTTTTTTATCTTTTTCTTTTTTC
The DNA here is from genome assembly GCA_900184695.1 of Betula pendula. NCBI lineage: Eukaryota > Viridiplantae > Streptophyta > Magnoliopsida > Fagales > Betulaceae > Betula > Betula pendula. The sequence continues at coordinate 90,799 of FXXK01000610.1, read as the reverse complement.
TTCTCACTACTAACGGACGCTGGCCGCCCAGCTCTACTCTTAGCAAGATATCGAGAGGATCCCATAATGGAGGCAGATAATGACGGGTAAGAGGAATCTTATGGAATGGCCTGCGGTGTGAGAGAAACCAAAGAATGCCTTTCGCGCATGAAAAGGATCATCATTAAAAATTTTGATCTCCCCCAGTGCCAGCCATAGCTGTTTATGCATGGATCATCAAAACAGTAAGAGTAATGCCACGATCACATTTGATATCATCAGACGATTGTGTAAAACCTGCCAGTGTTATGCAACTCTTTTCGCCTGTAATTGTTCATTGATGTTGAAGTTGCATAAATGGTGAAAGTAGTTTTGTTGAAAAAAATATTTTGATGTGATAGTAATGTAAAAATAATTTTTAGTATTGTAACGAAGTTGTTGATAATGTCTTTAATTTCTTTGTTTTTTTTTGTTAAAAACAAAAAACAAAACGTTTCCCAAAAAGCTTAAAACAAGAAGCCAATTACTTGTCACTCTTAAAATTACCCTTAAAAATTTAGTTTGACCCCCTAATATTTTTTATTTTAGTTTTGCCTACAAACCTAAAATCCTAACTATGCCCCGAACACGAGCTACAAGGTTTCACGTTAGTGTAGTGATCTCAAACATCACTCTCACTTGTGAATGGTCCTACTGTCTAGCACCAGCACACCTATGTTCTCCCATTCAGCATGAAACTATTCAAATATTTAGCATCAAATTTGTGGTTTATTTTCAATTGAAGTGAAAATGAAACAAAGATTGACAAAAGAAAATGTTGAATATACACTTTACCTAACAATTTCAATCTTATGCTCCGTTATTTCGGCGTAAAAATGTTTAAAAAAATTTTTATATTTTTTTGGTGTTGTGGCAACGGATATAATAGTCAATGCAAAGTATGTTTCAGGTCAATTCTAAGCAAAGCGTCTTTAATTATGTAAAATTGGTTCTATTTTAAAAATCGTAACCAATTTTTGAGTTTGAATAAAAATAATTTTTTTAGATTAATATGATTAATGAAACGTATAAAAAAGTGCCTGCTGACGACATCATGCACCGGAGACATGTAAATATTTGGGTTTTTCCATACCGTACTAAAAACGAAAAAAAAAAAAAACAAGAAGCCATAATATGATATTTTTAAAAAATAATCTCTCTGAAAACAATTTTCCTTGAATCAAACTTGCCAAAAGGAATCTGTGCTTGGCTTAAACAGCAACAATATGGACAAATCCTCGATACCGGAGCCACCAAATCAAAAAAGACAAAAAAGAGCAGCGTACATGCAGAGAATAAGAGCTACGAACATTTACCCTAGAAAAACTCCATGTGCATCATCCATGCAGAAGATGGTCCTTATGGGGAACCGCTTGGCCATGGCATCTCCCTCACTTTTGTAAATTTTTTAAGAAATTGTCCTTACTTTATATCTGGGATAAAGAAATTTTAT
>FXXK01000610.1:53710-71747 GCA_900184695.1 Betula pendula | reverse complement strand
AAATTAATTTCAAATATTAATTTTATTTTTAATAAATAATAGAATAAAATATTAAACTTTTCATTATATTTTTAAAGCTTTTTTTTTAAAAAAAATCCGCGTTAGCAATAGCAACGACAAAAGTCGTTGCTGAAAGTTTTTTAAAAAAAACTCGCTTTGCAATGCAAAATGTTTTTTAAAAAAATCTCGGCTTGCAATAGCAACGACATTTGTCGTTGCTAAAATAGATATCAAGCAAACGCATTAGGAGTCGCTTGCTAATAATCCATTTTCAGCGCAACGGACAAAAGTCGCGGCTGAAAAGTTTTTTTTTTTTAAAAACATATGTTGGCCTTAATTGACTTAATACTAAATAATATTAAAATAACACTTATAACTGATTTTCATGAATCTTATGATTATACAAAGGTTACTCTTTATCTCCTTAATATAAAAACCGGTGTGGTTATATATTTTTTTTTAGCATGAGAGGGGAAGATGGGGAATAGAACATGTTCAAATCAAGACTGCATGAAAATAAATGATCAGACCACCATTGGTCAAGTCAACATTGCATGCGCATGCACTAGACATTTCTGTGTTCCTTGAATCGGAATAATCACACAATTTATTTAGTTATGTAAGTCAACGGTTTCATTATTTATTTAGTTCATGAAGTCAATTAGAGTCTAATTTTTTAAAAAAACTTTTCCAGCAACGACATTAGTAGTCGTTTGCTGAACATGGGGATTTTCAGCAACGACTATTGTTCGTGTATTGCTAAGCCCTAAAATTTTTTTTATGAAAAACTTGTTCCAGCAACGACATTTGCCGTGCTATTGCCTAAGCGGACGTAGTGGTTTAAAAAAACTTGTTCAGCAACGACATTTGCTCGTGCCTGAAAAAAAAAAAATGGATATCCAAAGACATTAGGGAGTCTGTTGCTGGAAAATGGGTTCAGCAACGACTTTTGTCGTTGCTATTATAAACCCAAATTTTTTTATAGAAAACTTTTCAGCAACGACATTTTCGTGCGAAATGGGTTTTCACAAGACTCTAAGTCTGTCTGATAATCCATTTTCAGCAACGACAAATGTCGTTGCTATTACTAAGCCCAAATTTTTTATAGAAAAACTTTTCAGCAAACGACATTGTCGTTGCTGAAAAGCGGTTTCAGCAACGACATAGAGTCGTTGCTGATAATCCATTTTCAGCAACGACAAATGTCGTTGTGAAAAAGTTTTAAACCACTACTCGGCCTAGCAATAGAACGACTATTTGTCGTTGCTGAAAATGGTATTATCAGCAACGACAATAGATCGTTCGAATATCATTTTCAGCAACGGACACAACGCTGCTGAAAAGTTTTTCTAAAAAAAATTTGGTTAACAATAGCAACGACAAAAAGTCGTTGCTGAAAATAATGTCGTTTGCTGATAATTGATTTTAGCAACTGACATGTGTCGCTGCTAAAAAGGTCGTTGCTGAAGACAAAAATTTCTTGTGAGTATATATCGACATTCAGAAGAATTCTTGCAATTACATTATACAGTCAAGCATAAAATTAAGTAAAAATAATAATTAAGAAAATGTCACTTGGTTCCTGCGATGTGTATCTTCACTATAGATTATTAGATTATATTTTAAGCAGTAATTTACATTTCTAATTTCTTGTCTTATATCATCCAACTTTGATAGGTGGCTTTTTTAAAAAAAAAAAAAAAAAAATGATTTTGCATTTGCTGGCTTCATTTTTTGTCCCACATATGAAAAGTTGGATAGAGTTGACAAAAAAATTGAAAATGTAACATTACTCTAATTTTAATATCCATAGATTTATTGTATAATAGAATGAGTTATATCTATAAATTTAGTTGGGATGTGAATGACTAATCATTCAATAAGATAGTCAGACGCATATCTTGGACACTGCTCTTCGTCCTTTGTTTACACGTTTCCAATTCTTTTTTCAAGGCCAATTGCTAATTATTCCTAGTAAGTAGCTATCGAAACCTTCAAAAATTTCCCTTGCTAATTAAAAAATGGTAAGAGCAGTGCAACAGACCCAAAATCAAATATAACAAAAAAAAAATAATCTCTATGAGACTGGAATAGGCAAGGTCAGAGTCGTTGTGTAAGTCTAGAATGAAGACAGAACATTTCCTAGAAGATCAGGTGTATTGAATACCTAGAGAAAACAATTTCCGTTTTTTGCGATTGCCCGCTTTTTGAAACTGATGCATGTTTCACAGCGCTTGACACATTTATAGAAGATAAAAAGGAAAAACAACCCGCTAATTTAAAGAGAATATTAAGGTTAAAACGTAACACTACAAGTATCAAATAAAAAGGATTACATCTTACGAGGCATTCGACACTTTTTAGTATACTTAGAAAGAGTAGTTTACACCCCCCTTTATGCTACTTATCCATATTTCATCCAGTATTTTTCAAATACATCATTAATCCATATTATCTTATAAAATAATAATAAATCATTAATGAGACCCACGTGTAAGTCTTACAGTATCAATAAGTTAGTTTTTTTTTTTTTTTAAAAAAAAAAAAACTTTACAAAAGGTCATCAAAACGTTCACCGATGGGATAACCATCAATGTTTGAGTTTCTTCTACTTTGGACCCTCATATTTCAACCTTGCTCTCATTTCACCCCCCGTCTCGTTTCACTGTCAAACCCTTAAAATTTCTAAAATACCCTGTATTTAACAAAAAATCTAAGAATTAGGTATTCTGAGTAATTTTGGACCATTCGTTAAGAATTACCGAAAAATCATAAACGGAAGGGAGCTAAATGGACAATTTGAAAGTTGAGGGGTTCAAATGGAGAAATAAAACATGGTAGGGTATTCAAATTGGCAGTGAAATTTCGGGAGGGGCATTGTAAAGTTGTTCGCTAATTAAAATTGAGTTGAAGAATATATGGAGAATAACAGGAGAGTTGAGAAATAACTTTCTCATAATATTATCTATATATTGCATATATTAATATGTTAAGAAAAAATATATATAAAAAAAATTAAAAAAGTCCCTTGTACTATAGTCTATTTCAAAAGCCTCATAAGGTGATTAGCGTGACAGGTGTTAATTACATCAATTACATTTTTTGAATAAAAAGTTCACTATATTAGCGTTACCACAATTAGATGAAAAAAGGTCACGTGACTTGGCACGTAATTGTGGTGGTTCAGACCCTGGGTCTTCTTTTTTTCTTTTTTCTTACAATGTTTTAGTGTTTTTTTTTTTTTTTTTAGTTTTTAAATTATTTTTTGGGGTTAAATATAAACAATAAAATAAATAAATAAATAAATTCACAACTACCACACTTCTTAATAAAAGCCACATAAATCTGATAAGTGTGACAGGTTTGACAATATCAAACTACCGAAACCTATGGCCAAAAAAGCCACTCCCGTTACATCTCCCGTCATTTGGATATAAAAATTTTAGATTATTTTCAATATACCCTATTTTTAAGTAATATAAAAAAAATTAATAAAAAAAACATTAAATAACTAACGATTTGAAAAAAGAAAAAAAAAAATAGAAAAAGCCCGAAAGGGTAACCAATCCACCACCATGCATGGATGTGCGCCATAGGGTTAGGGTGGGCTGGCGATCGACCCCCAACCATTTTGGTGGGCCGAAGTCGCCCCCATGAGCGATCGGACACTCATGACAACCACGTGATTCTCATCTTCCAATAACCAAACAGAGCTAAGACCTCAAAATTTAAATGGAGACAGAAGAGAAGATCAAACATTGAACAACACATTCAATTTAGACTTGATACGAAAGCGTAGAGGCAACGAAGAATGTTGGCCTAAAAAAAAGTCTATCCACACTCAATAAATTCTTGCAATTACATATGCAGTTCAAGAATAAAAATTAATTAAGAGAAGTCACTTAATCTTATTGGTTATATATCACTCATGAATTATTAGTATATATATGTTTAAATTATAGTTTATTATATTATAGAATAAATTTATATCCATTAAACATTTAGTAGAGTGGTGAATGACGTAAGGATTGACGTCAAGGAGTTTAATCAAGACTGCATATACTGGACACAAGTCCTGTCTTCTTTGGTTCTACCGGTATCAATGTCTTTTTCAAGCGAATTGCTATGTACTCCAATTAATAGCTATCAAACCTATCAGAATCTTTCTCTATGGTAATTCAAAAGATGTAGACATAGATGGCAACAGACGCACAAAGTCAATAGTAAAACAAAGAAAAAAAATGCTCTATGAGACCTACGAATAGCAATTAGAGCCGCTGGTGTAATCCAATAAGAAGCAAGATATCCTTCTGCTTCAATTCAAAGCAGTATCCTTATTCTACCATAAAGAGCCCGTTACTTCGATCCGTCATCTCTAACCATATAAGAAAATGAACTCTTTCTAATCTTTTTCTCGCACCAACCAATCAGAAGGAAATATAAGAAACTGGGATGTGCTTCCCTACCCGTATGATAAGACTCCAAATGAGAAAAAAAAAAAAAGTTAAAGAAGAGAAGAACAGTTCATAGCAAAATCAGAGAGTTGGAAGTACGCTAGAAGAAAACATTCCTTTTTGTGAATGGCAGCGTTTAAACTAAACGCATGGTTTCACACTCTTGACAAATTTGAAATTAAATGAAACAAAGACAAAAATAACCATGCATAATTTAAAGAAAGAGTAAGAGCAAAGCGTAATACTACACTATCAAATAAAGAGCACTTATTACGAGAATTTTCACTTTTTTATACCGTTAAGTAAATTATAGTACACATGCACTTACCATCTTTTAACATTAATCATAGATCTGTTTATCTATAAAATAAAAATAATCATTAGATCGAGTTGACCAGGTGTCTTTACAAACCAATATTAGTTCGTGCTTTTTTTTTAAATGAGTGAAAATAGAGATAAACAGAGAAGAGAAATAACATTTCTCATATATATTTTATATACATGTGATATGATAATCTGTAAGGAAAAAAATAAAAATTAAAAGGGATAACTCACAAAAACCCCCCACGAACTCCACGCGATTGAATAAGCCCCCTTAAGTTGGTAATTGTCTCTCAATGTGATCCTTCAAAATTCAAGTTTTCATAAGCCACCCTCCGTAGGATTTCTGTTTAAAGCCTAACGGTTAGTTAGCAAAAATTACCAAAATACCCATAATTATATTTTGTTTAATATATATTTTTTTTAAAGATACAGGGTATTGGAAATTTAAAAATGTTTGATGATAAAAAACAGACGGAGAGGTGAAACGCCCAAAACAGATTGAAAGTTAAGGGCCAAAGTGAGAGATCCAAAATTCGGGAGGTTATCAAGACGCAATGGAAGTTTGGGGGGTATTGTAAATTTTCAAATAAAATAAAAAAACCTGTAAACTATCGATTATTTTCAATAAAGCCCCAGAAAAGTGGGTAGGTGATAGTGATACATCAAATTGCGATTTTGAATAAAAAAGTTCACAATGTTACATGACCGCCATTTAGATGGAAAAATAATTTCTCTCTCTTTGCTGAAAAGATTTCTATAAAAAAATTTGAGCTTAGCAACAGCAACGACTTTACAAGAGTCGTTGCTGAAAATCGATTTTCAGCAACGACTCTAATGTCGTTGCTGAAAAGATTTCTATAAAAAAATTTGGTTTAGCAATAGCAACGACAAAAGTCGTTGCTGAAAATTAATGTCGTTGCTGATAATTGATTTTTAGCAACGACATTGGTGTCGCTGCTAAAAATGTCGTTACTGAAGACCAAATTTCTTGTAGTAAAGGCTCCTAAACAATATTTAATTAATTCAATTTTCCAATTAATCAACAAAAGAGAAATAGTATTCCATTTGTTACACAAGAGATATCATAGAGAGGATAAGGAACAAAAGATGGTTCATGTAAACATCTTTTCTCTTTTCCTTTTCCTTTTTCTTTTTCTAGATCTATTGGAGGAGCGCATGTGTTGATCGTATAATAAAAGCGTTTGGACCACCAAAAAATTGACCTGCCTTTTGCGCACTTTGCCCAGGAAAGCATAAGCAGTAGTTAAATTAGCTAGACTAATTGGATTCCATATGTTTTGTCAAGTGGGATCCATTTTCATCCCATCTCCAGTCTCCGGCCACCCATTCAACAAAAATATCTACTAAATTTGAACCATGATATCATGGGACTGAAATCATACTCCTACTGCACAGCTCAACCAAACACCAAAAAGAAGAAAAGACAATAAAACTTGTAATTAGGAAAAACTAAAAAATGAAAGGAGAAGAAGAAGATGAGGATGCATGAAGCGTGCATGAGAGGTGATTTATACCTGGAAGCCGGAGGACAGAGCAATTACCACGGCAGCGACAACGAAGAGGAAGTTGAGAGATTTAGAGGAAGGTTTAGGGCTCAAAGAAGAGGAGCTTTCAGAGGAAGGTTCTCAATTGGTGTTCATTTTTTTTTTTTTAAGAGAAATGTTTGTTGTACATTTTTGGTCCATCTCTTTCTATCTTTAGTTCTTTCTTTTTCTTTTTTTTTTGGTGCATGTGATGCAGTGCAGTGATGGACCTCTGGTTTTAAGTGACCAAAAAAAAAAAAACAAAACAAAACAAAACAAAAACAAAAGATGAACCAAAAAGATAGACAATAAACATTTTTCTTTTTGTAGTATTTTCAATTTTTTTAAGAGAAATGCTTGTTGTCTATCTTTTTGGTCCATCTTTGATTTTTTTTTTTTGCAGGTAATGCAGTAGACATCTGTTTTTTAGGCGAAAAAAAAAAAAAAACAAAAATGGATAACAAGCATTAATCTTTTTCGAAAGCAAAATGGCCAAAAACCATCTCACATGAGCTTTCTACTGAAAAGTTTGGAAAAAAAAAAATTGTCCCTCGGTTTTCAACTTTTTCAAATGTCATTTGAATTTTCGATGGTTTTGAATAAAATCATTACCTAATATTTTCGCCAATTTCTTAACAAAAATCATGTAAAATCTCAATTGTAGCCGGTATATAACATGTTACTATTGGGCTAATGTGACAGGGTTTAGTAAACCCTATCACATTAACTCATTAAAAAAAAAATGTCTGTTATCTATCTTTTTGATACATCTTTGGTCATCTTTGAATTTTTTTTTGCTTAAAATTTAGAAGTCCATAACAATACTGCATCACCTTAAAAAAAAAAAGAAAAAAAGAAAAAAAGAAGGGGACAAAAAATGAAAAGCATTTCTCTACGAAAAAAATGCGGGCGTTGACAAACGATGGATGGTTGAGGGTGGTCCCCCTCCACTTCCTAATGTCTTACATTTCCTCCATTTTTTTTAAAAAAAAGCGAATGAACACTTGACTTGACTGGAGAGTCGAAACATGCAACACGGTTCTTTAGACCGTTGAAAACCTAACATGAAAGAAGAAAAGATACAATACGGTCCGCATTTTTCATAGGAAATCTCATGAGAAATTGCAGCCTGGCCTGGCTTGGTCCAACTCCAAACCCAAATTAAGCGGGATATCCAAGATAATAACCCCATATATACTTGTGTGCGCAAAAGCAGTCTGTGCTGCCTCATTATCATACAAATATGAGCCGTAGAATTTCCCCTCTTATTGCTTCCCTGCCGCTTTTATTCTGTATTGGTTTGCAGTTCACCGCTGCTAACTTCACTGATACTATCGCTGATACTATCCGACCAGGCCAATCACTAAACACCTCGGAGTATATGGAATCTGCCAACGGAAGGTTCGGACTCGTTTTCTTTTCTACAGAAAACTCGACCAAGAATTACGTGGTAATACGGTACTATAATGTTTCTAATGGCAACATAGTTTGGGTTGCAAACAGGGAGAACCCATCCACAAATTCCTCTGCCGTTCTTACCTTCAACCCGGATGGGAATCTTGTAGTATCCGATGGCGGATTGTTGCACGTTCTGACTAACACTTCAAGTTCAGGTGGCAACGATACCTACGCCAGGCTATTGGATACAGGTAATCTTATACTGACAAACAGGGCCTCACATGTTTTGTGGCAAAGCTTTGACTATCCTACTGATATTCTTTTGCCCGGAATGAAAATCAAATATGCTAATGACCATCGTGTCTTAGCATCATGGAAAAGTTATGGACAACGTGCAGACCCTGCTCCTGGTCTTTTCTCTCTGCATGTGGGTTCTCGGAAAGAACTAATCTTAATGGAGGGGTCGGAACCATACTGGACTAGTTCACTCACTGGTGTTCAAGCTGCTGGTACATTCGTGATTGATGGGGAGTACATTACTTGGCTTAGTAACAACACCAATGATATTACTAGAATACGGTTGGATATATACGGGAACCTTCTACTGGAGACATGGAAGGAAGGTGACTGCTATTGGTACACGGATAAGTTATCGACGTGTGGGGCTCATCCTGTCTGCGGCAAGTTCAGCATATGCAATGCGACTGCAGATGAAGATTCTAGATGTGACTGTTTGCCAGGATTCAAAAGAGGAACTGCGCTCGCTAGATGTAAGAGAAAACCTAATTTCCTGTGCAGAGATAAGGCTTTCGAATCTACGTTCGCTGGATGTGAGAGAAAAACTGATTTGCACTGCAGTGATAAAGATTGGTTTCTTCGAATTCCTGAAGTTTATTTGCCCATGTATCCACTGCGGTTGAACGTTGGCAAGGCTTCAGAATGCAAATCAGCTTGCTTGAACAACTGCTCGTGTACTGGTTATGCATATGATCAAGATCATCGCTGCCTAGTATGGGATAGCCCACTTTTAAATCTGAAACATTTCTCATCAGATAATTTATATCAAACAGAGTTCTATCTGAAACTTGCCCCACCGGACTATACCCAAGGTGAGAATTTTTATTTTATATATATTTTTTTACCAAAGGTTAGACATTTCTCAGCAGTACAGAAATAACATTAATTGTACCACCACTGATACCATCCGTACCAGGCCAATCACTAGACACCTCGGAGATCATTGTATCTGCCAATGGAATGTACGAATTTGGTTTCTTTTCTCCAAAAAACTCGACAGCGTATTACGTGGGAATATGGTACCAAGATGTTTCTGGACTATACGTAGTTTGGGTTGCAAACAGGGAGAACCCATCCACAAATTCCTCTGCCGTTCTTACCTTCAACCGGGATGGGAATCTTGTAGTATCCGATGGCGGACTGTTGCACGTTCTGACTAACACTTCAAGTTCAGGTGGCAACGATACCTACCCAGGCTACAGATACAGGTAATCTTATTCTGAGAAACAGGGCCTCAGATAAGATTTTGTGGCAAAGCTTTGACTATCCTACTGATACTCTTTTGCCCGGAATGAAGCTTAAGATGACAGGATGGTCATTAACATCATGGAAAAGTGGAGAAGACCCTGCTCCTGGTCTTTTCTCTCTGCATGTGGGTTCTCGGAAAGAACTAATCATAATGATGGAGTCTGAACCATACTGGACTAGTCCACTCATTGGTCGCCTGGCAGATCTATTCGTGATTGGTGGGGACTACATTACTTCTACTAATAAGTGTCTTCCTGTATTTAGTAGAGTAGCGTTGCAAGCAACCGGGGAGCTTCTGCTGCAGACAAGGTCAGACGATGACAAATATCTCAATTTGTCCGGATCAATAAGGTGTGGGGCTTATGCATTCTGCGGTGAATTCAGCATATGCAATGAGATATCCTATGTGCCTTGTGACTGTTTGCCAGGATTCGAAGGCTATGCTGATGAAGGTCGATGTAAAAGAAAAACAGAGTTGCAGTGCAGCGATGTTGTTCAGAAGCATGGGTTTCTTGGCATGTCTAAAATTTATTTGCCCAGTAATCCTCAGCAGTTGCATTACGTTGGAAATGCTTCAGAGTGCGAATCAGATTGCTTGAACAACTGCTCTTGTACAGGTTATGCTTATGATGATCAAGAGAATCGCTGCCTAGTATGGGAAGGTCCTCTGTTAAATCTGAAAAATTTCTCAGAAGAGAATACATATAAACAAGACTTCTATCTGAAACTTGATCGTCAGGACTTGGTTCTCAAAGGTATTTCAGTTATTGCCTATTGGTGACTACTATTTCTGTTCTGGCGTCTTCTTCCTCTAATTAATGACTGAATTTTTTTTTGAAGAGATACCTCTAGGCATTGCCAATTTGTATATCAATTCGTGATGCAAATAACAATGCCTATATTATTTATTTCTCTGATTTCCTTTTGCGGACACAAACTCAACGAATGGAACTGTAACAGGACATAACAAATTAAGGAAAATTGTCATTCCGACTGCATCTATTGCAGTGGTTGTTACATTGGGCCTTTGTGTTTATTATGTGAGGAGAAGGCTAAGAAGAAAGGGTGAGTAAAGAATCCTTCACAACTTTATTTTAGCAATCTACATTTATATACTTAAACCTGTGTTGTTCACCATTCATCATTCACAGGGGAGGATTTGTTACTCTTAGATTTGGGCTCGACCCAAAGGGCTAATAATTCGGAGCATGGAGATAGTAGAAAAAGAGAAGTCCAAATGCCATTATTCAGTTTTGCAAGTGTTTCTGCTGCAACTAATAATTTCTCAGCTGCAAATAAGCTCGGAGAGGGTGGTTTTGGACCTGTTTACAAGGTATGGTTTAATGCCCTAAAGACAATGCTTTGGACCTTATTACAATGATGTAGGACGAAAAGAGTAAAAAAATAAAGTTTTATTAAAACTTTATTTATTTCCTTTTCAAGATTATATTTATTTTTCCTTTCCTTTGTAGACTTGTATTTATTTATTTCTTTATTAGGATTAGGTTTACTTATTTTACTAGGACTAGGTTTACTTGTTCTATTAGATTAGGTTTATTTGTTTTTCTAGATTTCCTACTAGTATAAATATGTGAGTCTACATTGTAAACAGACACACAATTAAATATTTATCAATTAGAGAATTTCTCTCAAATACTCTGCGGAGTTTATTACTTTTAAGCTTGCGGGCTTGTTTTATTTTTCAATCAAAGACGCAGACGCTTCTGATTTTGTTTACCAAGTCTTTCGCTACGTCAGTTAATATCAAAGCAGGCATTTAACCTGATCATGGCTAATCAACGCAATGGTGACAATCCCCTTACCGACACTGATCGTGAGAGAGAGGTTCTTTCGAGAGTTGAATTCATAGAGTTTCAGCAAACCACGCAACAGCCCATATAACGATTGCAAGATAGAATGGAGTAATTGTTAGAAGGACCTAATCTGAATCACCGGGACGATGATGCCCAAGATGAAGATGGGATCCGGGTGAGACCCGTTCATCACCGACACCCTGCATCAAACAATCATCAACCGAACCATGATGAATTCAGCAATGACGAAGATTATGCTGAAGGAGTATTCGGTCAGAACATTGGAGCAGATCGGAGAGGTGAGGATGTGGAGGTGCCGGCCGTGGAGGCGCATGATTCAGGAGGAATGTTAATGGCGATAATGGCTATAAGAGAGCTTATGAAGAGCAACTTATGCGTCAGGATTATGGTAGGGAGGAATCCCGAGAGTACCGCATAAAGATTGACCTTTCTTCATTCAACATGCATCTTCACATTGAAGATTTCCTAGATTGGGTGACGGAAGTATAACGGTTCTTCGATTACATGAGTATTCTCGAGGAACGAAAGGTGAAGTTAGTAGCTTACAAGTTCAAGGGAGGAGTATTCGTTTGGTAAGAACAGCTACAAGTCTCATGTGCCCGACAAGGTAAAGGACTCGTGACTTTATGGCTGAAGATGAAGAGGCTCCTCAAAGCTCAGTTCTTACCACCCGACTTTGAGTAGCGTCTATTCCAACAATACCAAGAATGCCAACAAGGAGCTCGGGCGATCTAGGCCTACATCGATGACTTTTAATTGTCGACTCGAAATGATCTCATGAAGACCGAGGCTCAGCAAGTGGCCAGGTTCATTGGAGGGTTGCATTATGCAATCCAAGATCGAGTATCCATGCATTATGTCTTTACTTTGACCGAAGCTGTCAGCTTAGCCACCCGAGTTGAGAAGCAGTTAGAACGGCCTAAAACATCAACCTGGGAGTGAAACCCAAGCGACTCGACACGATCCACACAGAGTCGGGGAAAACAACCCATGATTCCAACCGAGACTCTAAGTCAAACTGTGACTACTAGTGGAAAAGGAGCCAGTGGCAATACTAATGTCCCGAAACAATCAACGACCATACCATCCAACAACCCGTATGCTCGGCCCGGTCTAGACAAGTGTTTCAAGTGTAACCAACTAGGGCATAGATTACATCAATGTCCTAAAAGGCAAATGGTCAACTTGATCGAGACCGAGACAAGCGAAGAGGATGGATGCACTAAAGCGATCGGGGATGATCAACCAATTACGAAGAGGAGCCAGCTGATGCTGATAAAGGTATACTGCTCTCCTTGGTTATTCAGCGTTTAATGTTAACATCGAGGCAAGAGAAGCAAACTCAGAGAAACAACATATTCTGAACACGTTGCACTGTTAACCAAAGGGTGTGTGATGTCATCATTAATGATGGTAGCGGAGAAAACGTCGTTTCCGAGGCAATGGTCAGAAAACTGGGTCTTAAAACCGGGAAGCACCTTTTGCCTTACAAGATCAGATGGATCAAGCGGGGAAATGAGACACAAGTTTCCAAGAGATGTTTCACATTCTTGATCAAAAAACACTATTCAGACTTGGTGTTGCGTGATGTGGTGGAGATGGACGCATGTCACATTATCTTGGGAAGACCATGGCAATATGACGTGGACGCTCAGCACAAAGGCAAAGACAACATCTACATCATCTTTCATGATGGTCGAAAGATAATATTTCGACCCTTACAAGGAGAGTCGTTCAACACTCCTACCCGTATCGAGAAGAAACAGGTCCTTCTGACCACGGGATCAGAATTCATGGAAGGAGTCAAGAACACCCGAGAGATCATCGCATTGGTGACTGAGGGAACTGCAGTTCTGAGCTCGCAAGAGATTCTCGAGCCATTACGACCGATGTTGGAGGAGTTCTGGGACATCATGCCTAATGAGATGCCCGAGGGGCTTCTGCCCATGAGAGATATTTAGCACTACATTGATTTAGTGTCAGGAGCAAGTCTCCCGACCCTTCCTCACTATCAAATGAGTTTGAAGGAGAATGCTATTCTGCAAGAGTAGATTGAAGGGTTAATTCAGAAGAGACACTTGCGAGAAAGTATGAGTCTATGTGTCATACCAGCCTTGCTAGTACCGAAGAAGGATGAAAGTTGGCGTATGTGTGTCGACAGCCGAACAATCAACAAGATCACGATCAAGTATCAATTTCCTATTCCTCGGATATGAGATATGTCTGATATACTGTGGAGAGCTAATATATTTTCGAAGATTAATCTGAGGAGCATTTATCACCAAGTCCGCATCCAACCAGGAGATGAATGGAAGACTGCATTCAAGACTGAGGAAGGCCTCTACGAGTGGATGGTGATGCCTTTCGGTCTGTCAAATGCATCGAGCACCTTCATGCAACTGATGAATTAGGTACTGAAGCCTTTCATTGAAAAATTTGTTGTTGTCTATTTCGACAACATTCTTATTTATAGTCGCAGTCCGTTCGATTGTTGTACAAATATCTACTTAAATAATTAGGTAAATAAATACACATTTTACTTGCAAGTGCACAAGATCAAAACGATAATATAAAGAGCAAGTACAAAATCATTCCCACGAGGATTGGTTTAACTATGTTTAAAGAAAATTTCGTAAAATAAATAAATTGGTTGAAACAGAATAAAATAGCAGAATTGAAACGAAATAGCATTGTAATGGAACGAAACAATTAATAGAATTGAGAACAATAAGTAAATAGGGTAGGGCTCCAATATCCACCACTAATCATACTCTTTTCAGGAAACGATATGCACAATGCTACAACCCATATTGCAATGCTCATTGTTTGTCAGCCTAAGGGCATGATATCTACTCCTAAAGCTATTGATTTTCCCTAAGCAACGAGTTAGGCATGACATCTACTCTAACTCTTTTTTTTTTGCTCGAAGGATTCAGTTAAGGTGCCATTAGCTCCACTAAGTTGTTCTTCAAGAAAGCATAGAACGTCTATAGAAATCGACAAACACACTTACTTGGAACATGGTATCTATTCCAGGTGCTTCATGTTGATTAATCTAAAGACCCGCAATTGGTTCTTTTGTCACTCTAATATGCCTAGGACTCGGTCATCCAAATTAACATATATAACAATCCCTACATGACCCATATGATGATCATGCATAAACACAAACCATATGAAGAACGAATAAAAATCTGGAAAAATCAATTAAGAATCACAAATAGTTGTAGCATGACAAATCAAAACCTTAAAGAGACATGATTAGGGCTTCATCGAGTTCTAACAAAAGTATTAACTACAACTAATTCAGACTTAAAGTATATATATACAAAAAATAAAGAAAGGAAGAAAGAAAAATCAAAACTGTTCTTGATCTAGCCTCTGATTCCTCTCCCAAAGCTTGTGTGTTCTATTTGGACGAATTAGGGTGGTATTTTTAGAGTTTGGAACAACCCTAGTCGATTTCATGCAGCCTAATAACTCCAAATTCGAGTTGGAGTTGGAGTTGGATTATGATCTTTTTAAAACGGGTTTGCCGACTTCACTGTGTTCCAGCGCACGAGGGCGCTTGAGCGCAAGTTAGATGGGCGCTTGATCCCCTTGGCGCTCGAGCCTATTTGCTTGTGCTCGAACCACTTTTCTTCAGCATTTTCCCAACTTGTCTTCTAAGCTCAAAACTTTGACATAATTGATTTATTTTCTTCCAAAACCTAATAAATACAAGAAAATACAAAAACTACTCAAAACATCAAATTATAATGAAACTAAGAGATTAACATATGTGAATTAAGGGGTTTGAATGTGTAACATTTTGCGCTTATTACCAATCATATGGATCACGTACGGAAACTCCTGGAGACTCTCCGAGACAACAAGTTGTATATCAACTTGAAGAAGTGCAGTTTTATGATGAACCAACTGCTCTTCCTTGAATTTGTGGTCAGTGCAAATGGAATCCGAGTTGATGAAGAGAAGGTGAGAGCAATCCGAGAATGGCCAACACCCAATATCATAAGTGAAGTAAGAAGCTTTCATAGGTTGGCAACCTTCTACCGAAGGTTCGTTCAGAATTTCAGCAGCATTGTAGCACCAATTACTGAGTGCATGAAGAAAGGGAAGTTCAACTGGAGAGAAGAAGCAAAACGGAGTGTCTTGATCATCAAAGAGAAGCTATGTACAGCACCTGTACTCGCCTTACCCGACTTTGATAAGATGTTCAAAGTTGAATGTGATGCATCGATCGTAGGGGTTGGGGTCGTACTATCTCAAGAAGGGAAGCCATTTGAGTTCTTTAGTGAGAAGCGAGGCAGAAATGGTCTACCTTTGAATTGGAACTCTATGCTGTCCTAAGAGCACTCAAGGTGTGGGAGCACTATCTAATCCAGCAAGGGTTTGTCCTATAAACCGACCATCAAGCCTTGAAATTTATTAATAGTCAACGCAACTTGAATCAGATGCATGCTCGATGGGTCTTTTATATCCAACGATTCACATTCTCTTTAAAGAACAAGTCAGGAAAGCGGAACCAAGTAGCTGACACTTTGAGCCGCCGAGCTACATTACTAATTGCCATGAATGTTGAAGTGATAGGATTTTAGTGCTTAAAGAAATTATATGAAGAAGATGAAGATTTTGGTGAGGCCTGGAGGCGTTTCAAAATAGGGCAACCTCTTCCTGAGATGCACATCCAAGAGGGATATCTTTTCCAAAGGAATCAACTCTGCATCCTGAGAAGTTCTTTACGAGAGCAAGTTGTCCGAGAGTTACATGGTGGAGGTCTCGGTGGACATCTTGGTTGAGACAAAACCATCGCTTTGGTGGAGGATTAGTATTATTGGCCTCAACTGAAAAAGAAGTGGGTAACTATGTCCGACGCTGCCCGATCTATCAGGAGCTAAGGGTCAGACCCAAAACACTGGCATGTACATGCCTTTACCGATACTGGAGCACCGTGGGAAGATCTGTCCATGGATTTCATATTGGGTCTTCCAAGAACCCAACGAGGAGCTGATTCAATAATGGTAATCGTGGATCGATTTTTCAAAATGGCTCACTTTGTTGCATGCAAGAAAACATCGAATGTTGTTCAAGTAGCCAATTTGTTCTTCCGAGAGGTGGTCCTATTGCATGGAGTACCGAGCTCTATCACTTCCGATCAAGACACCAAGTTCTAGTCACACTTTTGGCGAACCTTATGGAGGCGGTTCGACACAACTCTAAACTTCCGTAGCACGAGTCATCCTCAAACTGATGGGCAAACCGAGGTTGTGAACCGAACCTTAGGCAACTTACTTCGGTGTATTGCTGGTGACAAGCCGAAGCAATGGGACCTGGCTTTAGCTCAGGCCGAGTTTGCCTACAACAGCATGATGAATCGGTCAACTGGAAAGTCACCGTTCGAAATAGGCTATAGGAGATCCCCGAGGCAAGTAGTAGATCTCGCGGCTGTACCTAAGCTACCGGGAGCTAGTGTGGCAACGGAACACTTAGCCGAACGAGTAAAGACCATTCAAGAAAAAGTACGTTAGTATCTAGAAGAATCATATGCCAAGTATAAGGCATTGGCTAATAAGGGTCGGAGGTCAAAGATTTTTCAAGAGGGAGATCTGATGATAGTATACTTACGCAAAAGGCGTCTGCCGACCGATACTTCTAGAAAGCTGAGGAACAAGAGTTATGGCCCATGCAAAATACTTCAGAAGATTACTGATAATGCATATATTGTCGATCTTCCTGAAGACCTGGCTATATCTTCGATGTTCAATGTTGCAGACATTTTTTAGTATTTTCTGCCAGATCCTGAACTTAACTCGAGGACAAGTTCTTTTCAAGAAGAGGAGATTGATGTAGGACGAAAAGAGTAAAAAAATAAAGTTTTATTAAAACTTTATTTATTTCCTTTTCAAGATTGTATTTATTTTTCCTTTCATTTGTAGACTTGTATTTATTTATTTCCTTACTAGGATTAGGTTTACTTATTCTACTAAGACTAGGTTTACTTGTTCTATTAGGATTAGGTTTATTTGCTTTTCTAGATTTCCTACTAGTATAAATATGTGAATCTACATTGTAAACAGACACACAATTGAATATTTATCAATCAGAGAATTTCTCTCAAACACTCTGCGGAGTTTGTTATTTTTAAGCCTGCGGGCTTGTTTTATTTTTCTATTAGAAGACGCAGAAGCTTCTGGTTTTGTTTACCAAGTCTTCCGCTACGTCATACAAGGTATGGTTTATTGTCCCTAAATGCAATGCTTTGTATATGGTACGTAATTAATAAAAGGTTGACACTTCGCCAGCTAAACCTTGCCATGTTAACAAGCACAAACAGGAATATGCCACTTTTGTTGATGTGTTTCGTGTATGCTATGAAGCAATTCAATATACCAATTCAGATAAACTTTTACTGTGTGTGAGATATTTGGAAGATCAAATTTTGATTGGTGTGTGTTAGTCTTATATGTAATTGGATACTTAATAGATGTTTGTAATTGATGTTGAGTATATATGTGTGAATGTAAAAAGATTAAGCTCACTTTAGAAAGATATTACAAGTTTGAGTGTTTAACATATCATAACTATGACAAAACTCATAGGCTTAAGCTTTTGGGTTGAGTGTTATCTCAACATGCTATATTATGGTCTCACTTAAAAACTTCCAAGGTGTCAATGCATTGATTTTTCTACCATCGAATCGGGAATGTTGGTCTCTAGCTTTGGCTCATGGACCAGAGATTCCACAACAACAAAATGTTTTGCATCCAATTCTTGTTTCTCAAAATTGGGTTGTTTGTTTTACGGCTCAAAAGGTTTTAGTCTTCATCATTGGTAATTGACTTTTTATGAATGAAGATTACTATTTTATTGTTTTCTGTTCTTTTCACAACAAAAAATAATTTCAGGGAATATTACTAAAAGGGGACGAGGTAGCTGT
>FXXK01000610.1:0-53634 GCA_900184695.1 Betula pendula | reverse complement strand
GTCTTCATCATTGGTAATTGACTTTTTATGAATGAAGATTACTATTTTATTGTTTTCTGTTCTTTTCACAACAAAAAATAATTTCAGGGAATATTACTAAAAGGGGACGAGGTAGCTGTAAAAAGGCTTTCAAAAAGATCTGGGCAAGGTTGGGAGGAGCTAAAAAATGAAGCAATGCTCATAGTTAAGCTCCAACACAAGAATCTTGTTAGACTTTTGGGTTGCTGCATTGAACGAGATGAAAAGATACTAGTTTATGAGTATATGCCCAATAAAAGCTTGGATTTCTTCCTTTTTGGTTTGTATCTCACATTTTGATATCAGTAAATAAATGGATTTTTTTTTTTTGATGTTTGATTTTTATGGTCCTTTGCATGTAGCTCACTAATTATCAATTTACTCATATATGTAAAGCAGATCAAGAGAAGCGCAGGTTATTAGATTGGAGGACTCGTGTTGGAGTCATTGAAGGAATTGCTCAAGGACTTCTTTATCTTCATCAGTATTCTAGGTTAAGGATTATTCATAGGGACTTGAAGCCTAGCAATATCTTGTTGGACATCGACATGAATCCCAAGATATCAGATTTCGGAATGGCAAGAATATTCGGAGGAAATGAGTCACAAGCAAATACAAATAGGATTGTTGGCACTTAGTAAGTAATATAAAGGGAACTTCTGAATTTAAAAAAATCAACATAAAACATACAATTACTAATATTTTTAACTTGATGATGGTGCGCAGTGGTTATATGTCCCCTGAATATGCTTTGGAAGGCCTCTTTTCAATCAAATCCGATGTCTTCAGTTTTGGCGTCTTATTGTTAGAGATTGTGAGTGGCAAGAAAAATACTGGTTTTTATCAAAGTGACTGTCTCCATCTGATTGGATTTGTGAGTATCTTATTTGCATATTTTGTTGTAGAAATTGAAAACACTTACTTTGATTCATAGCTAGGAGTAGTTGAATAAATGTGCATTCATAGTTATTAAAACAAAAGTAGCCGTTTGTTCTTGAAATTTTAGAACGCTAAGTAGAGTATAGAACATGCTACTAGTCTCAAAAGCTTAAGTTAATAGAAAATTATGAATTTAATCATTAACCATCATTCTAACATCCTCTAATTTTCCTTTTTCCTTTTTCGTTTTTTTTTTTTTTGGGATTTCAAAGGCATGGGAATTATGGACAAGTGATAGGGGATTGGACTTGGTGGATCCCCTACTTGATGATATATCCTCTACGCATATGGTATTGAGATATGTTAACATAGCTCTCCTCTGTGTTCAAGAACGTGCAGAGGATAGACCGACCATGTCTGACGTTGTGGCCATGCTTAGCAATGAAAGTGCAGTTCTACCTTATCCCAAGGAACCCGCTTTCTTGAATGTGAGAAGTATGTCGCAGGCAAACCCAGTTAATATCATGCCACAAATATGTTCTGTGAATGGTGCAACAATTTCAATTATGGAAGGCCGGTAACATTTGAAAGTCCAGCCACAAAGTGTTCGATTTCCGAGTAAATTGTCAGAAAGCATTCAATCTATTTGCCTATGGTCTATAATATTTTTTAGCTGTGTGCATTGAATCTTTAGGCCTTTAGTCATATAATCTGGTATTACAGTTTCTGATATGTATTGTGAAAAGTTATTTGTACTTTTTTTACGCTGTGATAGACAGGGACAGAACGAGGGGGCTGGAAGGCATGGCTTTCTTGGTTTTGAACTTTTCTCTTAAAATGTTGATATATGATTAAATAAATTTGGATCTAAAAATTAGGCTTGGACCTTACGAAAATTAGATTTTATCCGTCATTAAGAGTAATTGTTTTAGAGTGCATGTATCGATGGCGATTGATTGTTTTAGATTTTGGTATGGTTTTATCTTCGTTCTCAATTTTTAACTTTACAGCCAAAAATACAGAATGTAAGTGAGAAATGGAATGCCCAATTTGATGGATTAATAATTAGCAACATGAAAAAAAACAAAAACAAAAACAAAAACAAAAACTACAACTATATATGCAATCGTAAATACAGTGACAAAAGAGGCCTTTAGGCAATTCCATCTCAAATTTTATTAACTGGCAGTAAAATTTATATCAAAACATCAAAAGCTTCAATAGATACTATAAAGAAATACATCTATGCGAGCTAAGAGAATACTTGAGGCGGATGCAGCTAGCCCGAAGTTTTTCAACCAATGAAAAGTACGGTATGATTAGAAAACATGCTCTCTCCACAAAACTAGTCAATATGATATTATGAGTATTTCTCCTTTTTCTCTTTCCTTTTATAGGTGATGTATAAAGTAAAATGTTGATGCTATCCAAGATAAACAACCTCGGGCTTGTTGAGTGAAACGTAATTATGTGTAATGAATTTGTCTATTTTTATATTTGTATTTCTATATTATAAAGGATAAATGAAAGTAAATGGAAGAATTGAATGATGAAAATGAAATGCAAAACTGAATGAATTAATAATACTCAAGTATTTTGAAGAACCTAAACCTCCAATGAACTGAATCCAGCTCAGCCAAACTCCAAAAAAACAAGATTATAATTTCATCCCTCTCCCCATTATTACGGACTGAGCTTATAAACCCATCTAAGAAACCAACGGCCCATTACAACTAGCCAACTAAACTAATAGCCCACTAAATTAATAGACCTCTTACAATTAAATGCCCACTTATTTAATAGAGGCCGGCCTATTACAATTAAAGGCCACACCGAAAAGATTCCTTACATTATGTGCCATATTAATCATGTGTATTGAATCCGTCTATTTTTTATATTTGTATTACAATATTATAAAAGATAAATGAAAGTAAATGAAAGAATTGAATAATGAAGGTTGAATGAAAAACTGAATGAATTGCAGCCAATCTCCAAAAAAACAAGATTACAATTTCAGACTCATGATTTTCAATCCCTCTCCCTATTATTACAGACTGAGCTTATAAACCCATCTAACAAACTAACAACCCATTACAGCTGGCCAACTAAACTAATAGCCCACTAAGCTAATAGATCTCTTACAATTAAAGTCCCACTTATCTAATAGAAGCCTATTACAATTAAAGCCCACACCGAATAGATCCCTTACACTATGTGCTATATTAATCATAATCAGGAACGGAACTAAGGGGGGTTGGGGGCTCTAGAGTGCAGGTGCTTACTCTATGTGGATTATTATATCAAAAGCCACGCCCCACAGGCTCCCTCTAATTCTGTCTCATCAGAATGTATGTACAAAAGTAATTATAATTGGGAGAAAAATAAAATAAAAAATCTCTCTAGACTTTTGAGGTTGCCCATGACCAAAAAGACCATAGGAAGTAAACTTTCAGATGTCTGGCTCACACATGTTGCTATAGCATATAGTTCAGAAGATTAAAACAAGAATGATCAGACAATGAACAGACATGGTAGCTGAAAATCCATACGGTGGAAACAGTCAAGATCGTGATGATGACTAGTTTTTCCACATATCCGAAAAGGGGCTCGCGTGCAGACTTGGAGCAGTCTTTGGTCTCGGTGCAAAGAACCCAGCAGCATGTGTTTTTGGTGCAGCAAACCGTGGACGAAATTTCATAGCGGGTTGCTAGTTTTTCTGGTGGAAATTTCGAGGTCCATGCTTTTGAGTAAAGAGAGCAAAACTGGAACTGTCGGCTGCCATGGTGTGTGGTTCATTGAGCAACATTTCATGGCTCAATGGCTCATCTTGAAAAATATTAAAAGGATTCTCATGAGTGGCAAAAGAAAGGAGGTTATGATACGAATAAGATTAGGGTTAAATAGGTTGAGTTGGAAAAGAATTTCAATTCATTAAGATTAATTTATTTAAAATTAAGATTATGTTATTTGAAATTAAAATTAAGATTAATTAAAAGTTTTTTGTTTACAATTTTATTGTACAATTTTTATTCAACTTCTTTACATTTGTCTAAAAAATAAAAGGACAAATGTAAAGGAGTTCAATAAAAGTCGTAAAACAAAGTTTTACACCAAACATATCCTTTAAAATAACAGTAGTTATCGTGACAGAACTTTTGAATGGACATGAGAAAAGTGTTCATTCACTTTTTTTAAAAAAATGGAGACGGTTTTTTGTCGTTTAGCTTATGAAAAAAAAAAAAAAAGAAGAGAAGCTTACGAAAAATTGCGGACGATGGCTAACGATTAATGGGTGAGGCCCTCCACTTCCAAATTTCTTACATTTCCTCCAAATGGTTTTTTCTTTATTTTTTAAGCAAACACTTGACTTGACTGGAGAGTCGAAACATGGAACACGGTTCTTTATTAGCGGCTTGACGAGGATAAATCACTTTTTCTCACCCATTTATTGTTAGCCGTCGCCTGCAGTTTTTTTGTAAGTGTCGGAAGTCTCACATTGCTAGAGGAATTAGTCAATGTGCTCCTTATAAGGTTGTGACATCCCTCACTCCTCAAGGCGTCTTTTGGAGTTGAGTTAGGCCCACTTTTCACATATTGTATGAATTCTAATATGATATCAAAGCAAGGTTCTTAGTTTGTGGCCCCACCGTCACCCGTTTCCACGTGTTGGCTTGGATGTCCTCCTGCCACACGTGAGGGGGCATGTTGAAAGTCCCATATTGCTAGAGGAACTAGTCAATGTGCTCCTTATAAGGTTGTGACATTCCTCACTCCTCAAGGCGTCTTTTGGAGTTGAGTTAGGCCCATCTTTCACATATTGTGTGAATTCTAATAGTACGCTTCTTGTTTTTATTTTTTTGGTAAGTCATTTTTTCGTAAGCTAAACGGCAAAAAACTGTCTCCCTTTTGTTTGAAAAAGG
The DNA here is from genome assembly GCA_900184695.1 of Betula pendula. Taxonomy (NCBI): domain Eukaryota; kingdom Viridiplantae; phylum Streptophyta; class Magnoliopsida; order Fagales; family Betulaceae; genus Betula; species Betula pendula. The sequence continues at coordinate 48,817 of FXXK01000610.1, read as the reverse complement.
GAATGAACACTTTTCTCAAGTCCATTCAAAAGTTTCGGCTCCCTACATTTATTTTATATTTTGAGAGTGAAATTATTATTTTTTTTTGGTTTTAATTATCTATTTTTTCTAATCACTTATATTTGACTCCCTAAATTAGGAATATACTTTTATTTTTTTTATTTAAATATAGTATTTTAAGAAAAGAGGAAGATAAATAAAATTGGAAAAAACAAAAAGTTAGAGAGATAAATTAATATTTTATTAGTTTAAAGATGAGTAAGGAGTGAAAGTGCTTCCTACTAGTATGAAACCATTTCATGTTCTTCACTTTTTTTTTTTTCAAAGTGAGGAGCCAGATGAAAGCAACAAAATGATTTAAATGAATTTTGACTTTCAAAATAGGAAAATCAATACTTTAAAAAGCCGAATGAGAATGCTCTTATCACTCATTACTCTTATTTTAACTAATAAAATATTATTTTTCTCTCAAACTTTTTGTTTTCCAATTTTCTTTCTTTCTTTTTTCTTAAAATATTATATTTAATGAAAAGTGAAAGTAGATCTCTAGTTTAGAGAGCTGAATGTAGGTGTTTAAAAAAATGAATAATTAAAGTAGAAAAAAATGATTTTATCATTTAAATATGGATAAATGTAAAGAGCCAAATGAAAATTCTCTGATGCAATTTAGTTAAAATGCACAAAAACCTTTTTTGCCGGACTTACTATTTTAACGAAAAAAATTTGGTCAGTAAAAACATATTCACCAGTAAGTACTGTTTACTAGCGGCAGCAACTATCAGATACCATAATGGTGTTTTTTTGGCAATGAATTCTCTTAAGCTTTCCTCTTTGGATGTAGGGCTTGGTGAAGCCCATGCAGCTTTCTTGGTAGTAAGGTTAACTGTCTCAGTAGGTTGCTCTTCTCTGATTTTGGAAGAAGACTCTTTGGTTACGGTTCTGGCTGTTAATGCTCTAGGTCTATTCTCTAATTGGAATTCAGCTTTTGTGGTTGCAGACATTCAGCTCTTTCTTCGTGCCTTTTCGAATTGAAAGGCTTTGAAAGTGTCGAAATGTGTCAACTTTTACGCACATTAAGTTGCTAAATGGGCCGTTGTCAACAATATTTTTGGTAGCATTCTCACTTATTTTTCTTTTCTATATGTTATTCGTTTAAAGAGTGGCAAAGACCATTTAGTGTAATCCCTTTCCAATTTCTACTGTTTGCTTAAGAAAAAAAAAAATACCGTTTATTAACCAAATAATAAAATATTATTATTTTCTCTCTCGATTCTCTTTATCCTTTTCTTTTCTTTTCCCCCAACCACACATTCTCTTTTTCTTTTCTTTTCTTTCTCTCCCACCCACCCACTACTCTAGTGAAATTAGAAAAGTATGGTTGGATGTATCCGGGAATCTTGTGCTGAAGACATGGATGGAAGTTGGCCAATATTGGGACCCGTATAACTTATCGACGTGTGGGGCTTATCCTGTCTGCTGTGTTTTCAGCATATGCAATGCGACTGCAGATGAAGATTCTAGATGTCCCTGTTTGCCAGGATTCAAAAAAGGAACTGCGTTAGCTGCATGTGAGAGAAAAACTGATTTGCACTGTAGCAATACTATTAATGTTCAAAAAGATTGGTTTCTTCGAATTTCTGAAGTTTATTTGCCCATGTATATCCACTGCAGTTTGTTGGAAAATTCTACTAATTTCTCATAACATGTAAGAAGCGAAAAAAACAAAACAGATAAAAATAAAAACAAAAAAAAAGTAATCATAAGACACAAAAATTAAAGTGAAAATATAAAATATAAGAATAATAGAGAAAGTAAAAGAGAGAATGAGACACAAGAAATTACGGGTGGTTCGGTGTTAGACATCTATTTTCACCACTCTGAATAGCTATTAGGGCTACATTTTGTTTATTAACTTGATTAATAAACTATTACAGAGACATCTATTTATAGAGAGACTATAAGTAGTGTACAAGTAAACCTAGTAGATTAAGGAAAAATGAATAAACCCTAAAATGGAAATATAATAATATAATATATTCTAACATCCCTCCTCAAACTCAATGTGGAAGATTCTGGAACCTTGAGATTGAAAATAGAAACGAAATATAAATGCAGTCGAAGTCGGTAGTTGGATCAAAGCGGTGCCGGCGAGAAAGGCTGAAAGTGATGACTAGAAAACGGACACAATCCGTTAAAAGACTAAAAACTGCAACTGACAATGATAGAAGAAGTAACGGAAACTAACTGTCAAATCCTGTGAGGGGTCAAACCACATTGCGCCATGGTCGGAAAATGGAGATAATTCGTTAAAAGACCCAAAGCTGCAACTGACAATAATGGAAGGAGTAACAAAAACTAGCCGTTAAATCCTGTGAGGGGCCAAACCACATTATGCCAAGATTCGCCAATAAATTGCGCTACAAATCATAACAAAATAGAGCCGAATATGAACTCCAAAGTTCCATTACGTACAAAAGCAACTAAAACAAGCGTTTGATGTGCTGTTTAAAACAAAGAAAAACACCCAAAAGATACGTTCAAACATGAAGACAAAAACTGCACGGACGAATAAGGGCTTAAAAGAGGCACCAAAAAAGCCGACCACTGGCAAAATTCTAAAAAAAAGGGACAAAGGGATGTAGTCCACTTGGACCGGTTATCAAACTTTTTTTTGGTGGCCGAAGCCGACAGCTGACGGCTGAAGCGGCAGTAGATTGTGAAGTCGCTTGAACTAGTTCGAACCAGTCTAAAATCGGACTGGAAAGATTCGAACCAGGATGAAAATGCCTTGAATATGGATGAACCGATCAGTGTTGTTGGACCGGTTTGATGGCCTGGTGGAACTCGGATTTGGGTTAGCTTGGATGATCTAGGTAGGAATCCGACCCGGTTGGCCTATTTGGTTGAACCGGGTGAAACGTGGGTCGGACCGGGTTGATAAGTCCAATGGAGGGACCCGGCTGACGATTTGATAAAACCCATTGGTTCAGGTCGATAAAATGAATTGATCGGATTTATGAAAGGCGCGTGGGTGCGTGTAAACATGCATAAAGCGTCTACAGGGCGCGTGAGACGTATCTGCCAGCGCGTGGAAGAGTGGGGCGGCACGTGTAGGAACGGATAAAGCTTCATGAGGCATGTGGTGGCACTTGCATGGTTGGAATTAGATAAAAAAATGCACAAATCCACGGATCTTGGGTTGAAGAACCACTTTTGGTAGTTATTTGGCTGAAAACATACATTGTGGTGGCGAATATGGCACGTGTAGATTTTGCCGATGGCACGTGCGGAATTCGTCGGTGGCGGATCTTCTCCAGATCGATAGATCTGTACCTTGCAGACCTGATTCTAGTATTAGATTTTTAAGATACAGTCCAAGAAAGGCTTGAAAGCACATATGGAGGAGAATGACGGCGTGCGAATGATTGGAACAGTGAGATCGTTGGAGGGAACGTCAAAGACGTTTATTAAAGACCACAAGAAAGTAGTTCTGATACGATATAAAAATATGTGCAGAAATATAAAATATAGGAATAATAGAGAAAGTGAGAGAGAGAATGAGATACAAGAAATTACGGATGGGTCGGTATTAGACACCTATGTCTACCACTTTGAATGACCCTTAGGGCTACATTGTACTCATTAACTTGATTACTGAACTATTACAAAAGCCTCTATTTATAGAGAGGCTATGAGTGGTGTAGAAGTAAACCTTGTAGACTAAGGAAAGGGAATAAACCGTAGAATGAAAATATAATAATATAATATATTCTAATAGAGTGGTTTACCCTCAAGGACTATGTCCACTGTGTTGCAGCAAAGTTTCACAATTTTGGATAAAACAATACAAAAAAAAACGCGCATCATAAAACCCTACTACAAAGGAGGTTATATAAAAACCTCCAACTAGGTCAAAATACATAAACATACGGGTCCCAAACCTCAGTTCTATAGACTAAGCTTCAGAAAAAATCGCATTTAAATTGTAGTTTTTTTTTCGTCGTACTGGGTTGGATGCAAACCAGGTAAGGCACAAACTAAGTTTCACATAGCTTAACATGGTGGCAAGGCTTCAGAATGTAAGTTGATGCAAATCAACTTGCTTGACAACTGCTCTTGTACTGGTTATAATTATGATGGCCCTCTTTTAAACCTGAAACATTCCTATGTAAGATTCAATAGTTTATGTTTCCTCCTTACTAATCTTAAGGGGATTGAGTGTGTATTTATAATTGACCATACAAGGGTTTGTGAACGTACAACAATACAAGCGTTGTTATTGAACTACACTAGCTTTTACAATCCTAAGCGGAACCGAGTTTATCTTCATGAATTGTTGAGTCTCACTCGGTTTAGTCTTTTGTGTATATAAGATTGACTCCAATTGTAACTTATCTTCAACATGCCTCCTCAAATTCAACAATAAGAAACAAATGTTGAGTTTCGAGCGAACAGTAATGAACCAATTGATACAAGTGGCTTAGTGAAATTTTTTGCAATTTGATCTTTGCTTGAAATAAATTGGACTTACAACTGTCGAGAAAAAGCTTTATCATGAACAAAATGACAATCAATTTCAATATGTTTTATTTGTGCATGAAAAATTGGATTAGCCGAGAGATATGTCGTGATTTCAGAGACTCTTCCTAAAAACTCATGCTTTATATATATATTAGATTAGATTAGATTTGGTGAACTTTGTGCTTTGTTGTTAGTGATCTCAAAAATATTAGTCAAAGTATGAAGTACTATGCGACCTTTGGCATGGATATGGTTTAAATTAACATATTACGCTTAGGAGTGTAGAAATATAAGCGGAATACTAAAATATGAGAATTAGAGCGGAAGTATAAGAGAGAATGAAACACAAAGAATTGCAGATAGTTTAGTGTTAGACACTTACGTCCACTATTAAACTATTACAGAGGCCTCTATTTATAAAGAGGTTATGAGTGGTGTACAAGTAAACCTAGTAGACTAAAGAAAATGAATAAATCCTAAAATAAAAATATAATAATATAATATATTCTAACAAGGAGTATGAATTTGAGTGACACAACATCCCTGTTCTCTCAATTGACTGAATGCACCTTTGTGTAAATTATGTTCTTAAATATTTTGTTCATTGCTATATATGGCTCACGTAAATTATGTGACAGTTGTATAGGAAACTACTAATTAGTATCACTCTTTATATATATATATATAATAAATAAACTACCACCAAAATACATTAACAAACACCATGTAAATTGATCTTGTATTCGGATTTACTTGGAAGCATTCTCTTTTGTTATTTTGGAGATCTTCTACTTGATAGTGGAAAGGATCCCTTTATAGTCTTTTCCCCCTTTGTTTTCTTTGTTTATTTGCTCCACGCTTGGGATGTATATTGTAGTCTTTTCATTAGCTAATTCACCAACTATAACCTTCAACTGTTCATTTTAGTATCTAACAATCTAATAGAATCCATTTTAATAATTGTGAGAAAACTATCGTACTTTACAAGACAGGTTTAACCAATTTCTTTTTTTATCTTTTCAGGTGGTGGCAGCAGTGATTCCAGAAACCGTTCATGTCACTCTTTACTGAGAGGGGTAGACCAGTTAGCACATCATATTTCCATAGATTAAGGGTGAAGATGAAATGCTCCTAAACAATTTTTAACTTCAGTTTTTCAATTAATCAACACAAGAGAAATAGTATTCCATTTGTAACACGAGAAATCATAGACAGGATAAGGAACAAAAGATGGTTCATGCATGTACGTACGTAACATCTTTTCTCTTTTCCTTCTCCTTTTTCTTTTTCTTTTTCTAGATCTATTGGAGGAGGGCATGTGTTCATCGTATAATAAAAGCGTTTGGACCACCAAAAAATTGACCTGCCTTTTGGGCACTTTGCCCGGCCAGGAAAGCATTAGCAGTAGTTAAATTAGCTAGACTACTTGGATTATATTCCATAAGTTTTGTCAACATGGGATCCATTTTCATCCCATCTCCAGTCTCCACCCATTCAACAAAAATATCTACTACATTTGAAACATCATGGGACTGAAATCATACTCCTACTACAGCTCAACCAAACGCCAAAAAGAAGAAAAGAAAAGAAAACTTGTAATTAGGAAAAAACTAAAAAATGAAAGAAGAAGAAGAAGATGATGAAGAAGCATGCATGCATGAGAGATGATTTATACCTGGAAGCCGGAGGACAGAGAGATGATTTAGTGGGTTAAGGTTAAGAGTTTTGACTTGTTTAATTAAATGGGTTGAATTAAGGCTAACTTATATAGTTAGAGAGAATAACACTGGTAAATAGGATTGATAACTTTTGACATGACTTATTATCCGACACAAATCCAACAAAAAATTAACGAATTAAAATTGAAACTTCTAATCAATTGAATTAAATAGGTTTAGACACGAATTGCCACCCTATTAGTAAAGCCACAATACTTTTTGAGATACTTTCGTTGTTTCAGAAAATTAGTACATGCTTTTATCACTTCCATGATCTTAATTGTACGTGTAACATGTATAAAACGCAATATTAAGAAATTAAAACAAAATGTTACGAGTTGGAAATGGAAACCATGGAAAATGCTCCTTATTAACGATGACAGCTGTCATCGTATACAAATCCAATAATTTATTGCATAAGACTTTTTTGATAGGTTAATATATAATGCATTTCTGCCCAATCCCAAATCGCTGCTAGATATGGATGTTCAAGTTGGTCTTGGATCATATGCCTATCAGGATCATGAAAATGATAGGATTTTTTTTTTTTTTTTTTTTTTATCAAAAAGTTTGTTCACATATAAAACAGGCAATATATACCTGATTAGGTGTCATGATTTCCTCTCAATTATTGCAATGCGAATTTTTGGCCAAGGAGAGTGATCAAAACCGACCTTTTAATCACAATAATTAATGCTGCTATCAATTTTATTTATTTATTATTATTATTTTTATCATTTTAGAGTGGTTGAATCACATTCAATGGTTATGGGATGGTTTGGCCACCCATTCTAACTGGCCTAATTTGTGCTGATATGGTACATTAACAAATGAAAAATGATATTTTTTCTTTTTTTGTCATTTTCTCATCCTTATATTTTTTAAAATTACCATTGAATTTGTGATTCCTATATGTACACATACATGTGGACCACAGATTCAATGGTAATTTTGAAAAATAGAAAGATGAAAGAAGGATACGAGTAGATGCTGTAGCATTTTTCTTAATGGATTATGTCAACTTTTCTGACGACATTGATTAATTTGTTCTTTTTTGCTTACTTCAATAAGTAATTAATCATTATTTAAAACTTAAGGAGCTATTTGTTAAAATTGCAAACCTCAAAGATCAAAAATGCATTTATCCCTAAAATAACAAGCCTTACTGATAGTAGCATTTCACTTTTTAGAATTACAATTGAGATTTACTGATTGATGTCTTGTTAAGAAGATTGGGCGAAAAATATTGATGTGAAAGGATTTGATTGAAAACCATCGAAAATTCCAAATGAGTTATTGAAAAAAATTTGAAAAAAACTAGAGGGGACAATTTAAATTCAAGATGAATTCCAAAGAAGTAATAATTGTATTTTTTTTTCCCAAACTTCATTAGAAAGCTCAGGTGAAAAGTGTTTCATTCACCTATTTTTTTTTTTTAAGAGGGAAAAGTCTACATACCTGGATACCCCTTCCAAACGTTATTCAATTGACAATGCTCTTTAAATTTTAAAATGTGACAATGTTTCCTCAATATTACTAAACAATTGCCCAATGTTCCTCTAATGACAAAAATACCCTTAATAAAACAAAATAAAAAAATTCTAAAAAGAAAAACTAAAACAAAAAAAAAAAAGAAAATATTAATAATTATATTTTTTTTAAAAAAAATACACTGCACTTCATAAGGGCTAGGAAAAAAAACACTAAATTTTTTTTTTTTATAACACCTACAACCCAATTGGCCAAATTAGGAAATCTTTTAGAAAAATTATAAATATTTTGTTGTTAAAAAAATATGTTTAAAAAATAAAAATAAAAATTTATTATTATTATTTTTGTTTTTTTGAATTCATAAGGGCTAAAAAAATTAAAACTCAAAAATTTAAAAAAAAAAGAAAAAAAAAAGACAAACAATATAAATTATTCATTTAAAAAAAATTATTTAAAAAAATAAAAATAAATATTGTTGTGGTCTCTGAAAAATTTTTAAGGTCATTTTTGTTTTTTTGTTAGTCTTGTAGGAGATATTGACACTTATTTAGTAGTTTGAAAGGAATATTGTCACAATTAAAAGTTTAAAAGATTATAAATTGGATGGTAATTTGGGAGTAGGTGGACTCTTTTTTTTTTTTTGTTAAATGGTAATTTGCAGTTTAGCTTACGAAAAAATGCGGGAGATGACAAACGATGGATGGTTGAGGCTGGTCCCCCTCCACTTCCAAATGTCTTACATTTCCTCCATTTCTTTTTTTACACTTTACTTGACTGGAGAGTCATGGCTCTTTAGACCGTGGAAAATCTAACGTGAAAGTAGAAAAGATACAATACGGTCCACATTTATGATAGGAAAGCTCATGAGAGAAATTGCAGCCTGGCCTGGCCGAACTCAAAACCCAAAACAGGATATCCAAGATAAGAACACCATAAATACATTTTTTTTTTTCTTTTTGTGAGTAGAACACCATATATACTTGTGTGTGCAAAGAGCGGTCTGTGCTGCCTCATTATCATACAAATATGAGCCGTAGAATTTGCCCTCTTATTGCTTCCCTGCCACTTTTATTCTGCCTTGGTTTGCAGTTCACCAATGCTACCTTCCCTGATACTATCCGACCAGGCCAATCACTTAACACCTCGGACTACATTCTATCTGCCAACGGAATGTACAAACTTGGTTTCTTTTATCAAGCAAACTCGGCAAAGTATCACGTGGGAATATGGTTCACTTGTATTTATGACCACAACACAGTTTGGGTTGCAAACAGGGAGCGCCCATTCCCAAATTCCTCTGCCGTTCTTACCTTCAATTCGGATGGGAATCTTGTAATATCCGATGGCAGTTTTTTGCATGTTCTGACTAACACTTCAGGTCATGGCAACGATACGTATGCCAGGCTATCAGATACAGGTAATCTTATTCTGAGAAACAGGGCCTCAGATAAGATTTTGTGGCAAAGCTTTGATTATCCTACTGATACTCTTTTGCCCGGAATGAAGATTAAATCTGATAAGACAGGATGGTCATTAACATCATGGAGAAGTGGAGAAGATCCTGCACCTGGTCTTTTCTCTCTGCATCTGGGTTCTCGGAAAGAACTAATTATAATTATGACTGGGTCTAAAGTACCATACTGGACTAGTCCGCTCATTGGTCGCCTAGCTGATATATTCGTGATTGATGGGGACTACATTTTGTATACTCATAGTAATAATTATCCTTCTGAATTTAGAAGAGTGGCGTTGAATGTAAGCGGGGAGCTTCTACTGCAGACATGTTCAGACAGGATCAAATTGTCCGTATCAACGAATGGAACTGTAAGAGGAAATAACCAATTAAGGAAAATTGTCATTCCGAGTACTGCATCTATTGCAGTGGTTGTTACATTGGGCCTTTGTGTTTATTATGTGAGGAGAAGGCTCAGAAGGAAGGGTAAGTAAAGAATCCATTCACAACGTTATTTTAGCAATCTACATTTATATCCTTAAACATGTGTTGTTCACCATTCAGGCCCTTCCGGGGAGGATTATTCAGATTTGGGCACGACCCAAAATGCTAATAATTCAGAGCATGGAGATAATAGAGAAAGAGAAGTCCAAATGCCATTATTCAGTTTTGCAAGTGTTTCTACTGCAACTAATGATTTCTCAGCTGCAAATAAGCTCGGAGAGGGTGGTTTTGGACCTGTTTACAAGGTATGGTTTAATATCCGTAAACACAATGCTTTGTATATGGAATGTAGTTAATAAAAGGTTGACACTTCGCCTGCTAAACCTTGCCATGTTAACAAGCACAATAGACATGCCACTTAATTTTGTTGCTGTGTACGCTGTGAAACCACTCAGTATAACAATTCAGATAAACTTTTACTGCGCGAGATATTTGGAAGATCAAATTTTGATTGGTGTGTATTAGTGTTATATGTAATTGGATACTTAATAAATGTTTGTAGTTGATGTTTAGTACACGTGTGAATGTAAAAAGATTAAAGCTCACTTTAGAAAGATATTATAAGTTTTAGTGGTTAATATAGCATAACTATGACAAAACATGCAGGCTTAAGCTTTCGGCTGAGTGTTATCCCAACATACTATATTATGGTTTCACTTAAATCAGGAACGTTGGCCACTAGCTTTTTGGCTCATGGACTAGAGATTCCACAACAACAAAATGTTTTGCATCCTATTCTTGTTTCTCAAAATTGGGTTGTTTGTTTTACGGTTAAAAAGGTTTTAGTCTTTATCATTGGTAATTGATTTCTTATGAATGTAGATTACTATTTTATTGTTTTCTGTATTTTTCACAACAAAAAGTAATTTCAGGGAATCTTACTAAAAGAGGGAGAGGTAGCTATAAAAAGGCTTTCAAAAGGATCTGGACAAGGTTGGAAAGAGCTAAAAAATGAAGCAATGCTCATAGCTCAGCTCCAACACAAGAATCTTGTTAGACTTTTGGGCTGCTGCATTGAACGAGATGAAAAGATACTAGTTTATGAGTATATGCCCAATAAAAGCTTGGATTTCTTCATTTTTGGTTTGCAATATCTCACATTTTCTTTCTCTCTCTCTTTTTTTTAATATATTTATGTTTGATTTTTATGATCCTTTGCATGTGGCTCACTACTTATCAATTTGCTCATATATGTAAAGCAGATAAAGAGAAGCGTAGAATATTAGATTGGAGGACTCGTGTTGGAGTCATTGAAGGAATTGCTCAAGGACTTCTTTACCTCCATCAGTATTCTAGGTTAAGGATTATTCATAGGGACTTAAAGCCTAGCAATATCTTGTTGGACATCGATATGAATCCCAAAATATCAGATTTTGGACTGGCAAGAATATTTGGAGGAAATGAGTCACAAGCAAATACAAATAGGATTGTTGGCACTTAGTAAGTAATATAAAGGTAACTTTTGAATTATAAAAATCAACATAAAACATGCAATTACTAATATTTCAAACTTGATGATGGTGCACAGTGGTTATATGTCTCCTGAATATGCTTTGGAAGGCCTCTTTTCAATCAAATCCGATGTCTTTAGTTTTGGCATCTTATTCTTGGAGATTATAAGTGGCAGGAAGAATACTGGTTTTTATCAAACTGACTCTCTCAATCTTATTGGATATGTGAGTATCTTATTTGCATTTTTTGTTGTAGAAATTGAAAACACTTACTTTGATTCATAGCTAGGAGTAGCTGAACAAATGTTCATTTATAGTTATTAAAGCAAAAGTTACCGTTTGTTCTTGAAATTTTAGAACGGTAAGTAGAGTATAGAATATGCTACAAATCTAAAAAACTTAAGCTAATAGAAAATTATGTATTTAATCATTAACCATCATTCTAACATCCTCTAATTTTCCTTATTATTTTTTGTTTTGGGATTTCAAAGGCATGGGAATTATGGACAAGTGATAGGGGATGGGACTTGGTGGATTCATTACTTGATGATATATCATCTACACAGATGGTATTGAGATATGTTAACATAGCTCTCCTTTGTGTTCAAGAACGTGCAGAGGATAGACCAACCATGTCTGACGTTGTGGCCATGCTTAACAATGAAAGTGCAGTTCTACCCTATCCCAAGGAACCCGCTTTCTTGAATGTGAAGAGTATGTCGCAGTCAAACCTAGTTAACAACATGTCACAAATATGTTCTGCGAATGGTGCAACGGTTTCAATTATGGAAGGTCGGTAACATTTCAAAGTCCAGCCACAAGCGTTCATATTCTCCAAGTAAATTGTCAAAAAGCATTCAATCTTTTTGCCTATAGTCTATAACATTATTTAGCTATGTGCATTGAATCTTTGGGTCTTTACCATATAATTTGGTATTACGGTTTTTGATATGAACTATGGAAAGTTGTTTGTACTTCTTTTACGCTGTGACAGACACGGACAAAATGAGGGGGCTGGAAGGCATGGCTTTCTTGGTTTTGAACTTTTCTCTTAAAATGTTGATATATAATTAATAAATTTGGACCTAAAAATTAAGCTTGGTCCTCACGAAAATTAGGTTTTATCCATCATTAAGAGTAATTGTTTTACTTATCAAAAAGAGTAATTGTTTTAGAGTGCATGTATCGATGACGATTGATTGTTTTAAACTCTGATATCAAGTTTTAAATTTACAGCAAAAAATACAGGATGTAAGTGACAAATGGAATGCCAAATTAGATGGATTAACAATTAATTAGCGACAGGGAAAAAAGAAGAAGAAAGAACTATGGAATCGTATATACAGTGACAAAAGAGGCCTTTAGGCAATTCCATCTCAAATTTTCTTAAAGAGGCAGTAAAATTTATATCAAAAGATCAAAAGCTTCGACAGATACTATAAAGAAATACATCTATGCGAGCTAGCAGAAGTTCTTCAAACCACTGCAACCAATGAAAAGTACAGTAAATGGTTAGAAAACATGCTCTCTCCACAAAACTAGCTAAAATGATATTATGAGTATTTCTCCTTTTTCTCTTTCCTTGGTACTTTTTTTTGATGATGTATGAAGTAAAATATTGATGCAATCCAAGATAAACAACCTCAGGCTTGTTGAGTGAAATTTAATTAATTATGTGTAATGAATCTGTCTATTTTTATATTTATATTTCTCTATAAAATGGAAGAATTGAATGATGACGATGAAATAAAAAAACTGAATAAATTGATAAACAAGTATTTCAAGGAACCTGAACTTCCAATAAATTTAGTCAAGCTCAGCCCAAGCTCCAAAAAAAAACAATATTGCAATTTCAGATTCATGATTTTGATCCCTCTCCCCATTATTACAGACTCAGCTTATAAACCCATCTAACAAACTAACAGCCCATTACAACTGGCCAACTAAATTAATAGCCCACTAAGCTAAACGCTGATGAAGTTTTTGTTTTAGTTTTAATTTAGCCCACTAATAGCCCCCCTTTTTTTTTAAGATTTTAAGATTTATTTATTTTTTTAATTTATAAAACAATAAAAAAAAATTATTAATTGGACAAACTATACAGTAAACATGAAATGAAAATTTACGGAGATCAGATTTAAATTTCCGAATACTCATGGATTTAATTCAAAATTAAAAAGTGAGGGATTAATTTCAAATTATGCCTTTACTCAGGAATTATTATATATTTACCTTTAAAATAACAATTCATTGTTGATCATCAAATAAAGCATGATTTGAACTACCATAGCTGCAATTTGAGGAGGGAGATGTCTCACTTGATTGGAATAATTCATATTGTAGAAACAGTCAAGAGCCTGATGATGACTAATTTTTCCACAAATCTGAAAAGGGGGCTCGGGTACTTACTGTTGGTGAAGTTATTTCCTGATCCAAATGGCGCAGCCTTTGGTCCTGGTGCAAATAACGAAATTTGATAGCGGGTTGCTTGTTTTTCTGGTGGAAATTTCGAGTTCCATGCTTTTGAGCAAAGAGAGGAAAACTGGAACTGTAGGCTGCCATGGTGTTTTGTTGATTGAGGAACATTTCATGGCTCCATAGCTCGCCCTATTTTTTATTTTTTATTTTTTTATTATTATTATTTATTTTTTTAAATTTTTATGAATAAGTAAGTTTCATTAACCAAAAGCAATTTTTTACAAAAAGAAATACACAACTACATTCTTAGTTACAAACAACACAAGCAAACTAAAGCAACTAGGGTAACAACGTATCAAGGAGGCCCCAAAGACTACATAAAAGAAGGTTTTTCCTAGTCCTCATATATTTACATTTATACAATACTTGTGTGCGAACCTCCCAACAAATTTTAGAGAGGAACTTCTCTTCCAAAAGTAAATTCACCCCATGCCAGATGTTATTTGTTGGAACAAGTGGCTCATATTCTTTTAGTTATAAAGAGAAGTATTATGGATGACCGAGTATTATGGTACGGTACGGGGTATTTTGGGGTTTTCCAAAGAGCGTCCGTACAGTTAGGGTTTTCTTATAAATATGTATGATGTAACCCTAAGACATTCAGTAGTGAATATAGCCGCACTTTCCCTGTGGACGTAGGCACAACTTGCCGAACCACGTAAATCCTTGTCTCAATTTTCTCTTACTCTCTCTCTTTTCGATTCCGTATTATTCATCACAATTGTGCACGGTAACAACATTATTTCTCTCCTTCCAAACGGCATAGACCGAAGAACTCAAACACAGCCTAGCCAAATCAGATTTTAAGCTTTTTCCCTTTCAATCTTGCACACCTCTAATAATGATTTCCTCCCAATCATCAGATGAGAAAGTAATGAGACATCTATTCAACACAAATTTCCAAATGTGACGATTAAAGCTATATTGAAAGAATATGTGATCTCGCCCCTCAATGCAACCTCGACAAAAAACACAAAGAACATCACCCTAAAAGCCCCAGCTAGCCATCCTTTCTTCAGTAGCAAGTCGATTTTTAACAGCCAACTAAAGTAAGAATGCTTGCTTGGGGATAGCAAGAGGGAACCAGATGAGCCTCCACCAAGAAACAATATCTCTCTTATTCCTTATATGATCCCAAGTTTCATTGCAAGTATACTGACCTGACTTTGAAATACTCCACCATGCGTGGTCAAAATCACCCAAAGGCATTAAGGAAAGTTGGCTTTGGGTGCCTACCAACACATCTGATCTTACAGGAAGCCAACTCTAGTGATGATCACGAATTACAGAGGAGAGCTTTGCATTTATTGACTACCAACATTATAGATAGGTCTAAACCCATATTTGGCAAGAAGAATGTTATCTGGATGCCACAAATCAAGACAAAGGAAAATTTTATTCCCCTCCCCAACAAAAAAGTGGATAAAATCCCTAGCTACCTCCCGTAAATTCAGCAATTTCCGCCATGTCTAGGAGCAACTTTGTGGGACTTTTGCAACCCAGAAGCTTCTCTCTTTAAGTACATAGGCTTCAATCCAAGCAACCCATAAGGAACCTGATTTGACAAAGAGATTCTAGATATGCTGAAGCATGGCAGCCTTGTTTCAATCTTCAATCAATTTGATACCCAGCCCTCCCTCCCTTTTCGGGACACAGAGTTCTTCCCAAGCTACTTTGGCACAAGCTGGATGCGAGTCACTTCCATCCCAAAGAAATCTAGTAAACTTCTGAGAAAGAAGTTTATAAATCTTCTTAGGGAGAATAAAGATAGAAGACCAATAAACCTGGATGCTGAACAGAATCGAAGACAATAATTGGAGTCTTCCTGTAAAAGAGAGCTTCCTAGCCATCTAGGAATTGATACGCTCAGCAACCCTTTCCAGAAGAGCATCACAATATGCTGCTGAGAGCCGCTTGATGATTAAGGAGACCTCCAAATATCGAACTAGAAGATGAGCCTCAACCATTTGCAGGATCCTGAGAATACGGTGTACTAGTTATGCATATGATCGATCAAGAACATCGCTGCCTCGTATGGGATGCCCCTCTTTTAAATCTGAAACATTTCTCAGCAGATAATTTATATCAAACAGAGTTCTATCTGAAACTTGCTCCTCCGGACTATACCAAAGGTTAGATTTTTTTTGAAAAAAAAATTATTAAGTAACCAAGATTAGAAAAACAGAAGTTGTCGGTGACAATTTTTGCTGTCCTTGTGTCTTCTTCCTCTAGGCATTACCAATTTGTATATCAATTTGTAATGCGAAGAACAACGCCAATATTATTTATTTCTCTGATTTCCTTTTCCAGATACGAACTCAACGAATGGAAGTGTAACAGATCCGGGACTTAAGAAAAATTTAAAGGTTACCGAAAATAAACAATTATGGAAAATTGTCGTGCCGATCACATCTATTGCGGGGGTTAATTGTTACATTGGCCTTCTTGTTCATTATGTGAGGAGAAAGCTTAGAAGGAAGGGTGAGTAAATAATATATATGTTAAAGTATTTATTAAATTATATTCATTTTTTTTATCAGTATAAGCTTTTTTGATAAGTTATAATTTAACATAATTATGAGGGTAGGGGTCTTGAGTTTCAACTATGACTTTACAATTTAGATTCTTTTCATTAAAATTGTAGGTATTATTATTTTAGCTTTGGATAAAGTATGAGTTGTGACTTAACAGAATCATTTCCAACTTTATTAAACATGTGTTTGTTCACACCATTCAGGGGAGGATTGTTACTTTAGATTTGGGCACGACCCAAAAGGCTAATAATTCAGAGCATGGAGATGGTAAAAAGAGAAGTCAAATGCCATTATTCAGTTTTGAAAGTGTTTGTGCTGCAAAATGTAGTTTCTCAGCTGCAAATAAGCTCGGAGGAGGGGTTTTGGACCTATTTACAAGGTATGCTTCGATGTTCCTAAAACGCAATGCTTTGGATATAAAAAGGTAAGTAAAAGGCTGACACTTGTTGCCAGCAAACGTTGCCATGCATGTTAACAAGCACAAACAGCACATGCCACTGTTGTTGCTGTAAAGCTACTTAGATACCAATTCAAATGAACCTTTATTGTGTGTAAGATTTGGATGATAATTTTTTTTTCTTGGTGAGGGTTAGTCTTATATGTATTGGATACTTAACTACATTTGTAATTGATGTTGATTATACGCATGTGAGCGTAAAAAATTAAAGTCCACTTTGAAAAAATATTCACAGGTTTGAGTAGTTAAGTATAATATAGTTGTACCGAAAAGTCTACATTAAACTTTTTGAGCTAATAGTGTCTCAATGTGCTATATTATGGTCTCACTTAAAGACTCCTAAGGTATCCAATGCATTGATTTTTTACACCCGAATCCGGAATGTCGGTCTATAGTCTTGGCTCAGGACTAGGATTCTACAACAACAAAATGTTTTGCATTCAATTCTTGTTTCTCATATTGGTTGTTTGTTTAGAGTTAAAAAGGTTTAGTCTTTGTTCTTTTGGTAATGGATTCTTTATGAATGTAGTAGGCTTTACTTTTTATAGTTTTCAATATTTTCACAAGAAAAAATAATTTCAAGGAATATTATTAAAAGGGGACAAGGTAGCTGTAAAAAGACTTTCAAAAAGATTTGGGCAAGGTTGGGACGAGCTAAAAAATGAAGCAATGCTCATATATAGCTAAGCTCCAACACAAGAATCTTGTTAGACTTTTGGGTTGCTGCATTGAACGAGATGAAAAGATACTAGTTTATGAGTATATGCCCAATAAAAGCTTGGATTTCTTCCTTTTTGGTTTGTAATATCTCACATTTTGATATATGCAAATAAATGGATTTTTTTTTAATTTAATGTTTGATTTTTATGGTTCTTTGCATGTGGCTCACTAATTGTCAATTAACTCATATATGTAAAGTAGATCGAGAGAAGCATAGGATATTAGATTGGACGACTCGTGTTGGAGTCATTAAAGGAATTGCTCAAGGACTTTTTTATCTTTATCAATATTCTAGGTTAAGGATTATTCAGAGGGACTTGAAGCCTAGCAATATCTTGTTGGACATTGACATGAATCCCAAGATATTAGATTTCGGAATGGCAAGAATATTCGGAGGAAATGAGTCTCAAGCAAATACAAATAGGATTGTTGGCACTTAGTAAGTAATATAAAAGGAACTTCTGAATTTAAAAAAACAACTTAAAACATGCAATTATTAATATTTTTAACTTGATGATGGCACACTGGTTATATGTCCCCTGAATATGCTTTGAAAGGCCTCTTTTCAATCAAATCCGATGTCTTCAATTTTAGCGTCTTATTGTTAGAGATTGCGAATGATAAGAAAAATACTGGTTTTTATCAAAGTGACTCTCTCCATCTTGTTAGATATGTGAGTATCTTATTTGCATCATTTGTTGTAGAAATTGAAAGGACTTACTTTGATTCATAGCTAGGAGAAGTTGAACAAATGTGCATTCATAGTTATTAAAACAACAGTAGCTATTTGTTCTTGAAATTTTAGAACGCTAAGTAGAGTATAGAACATGCTACTAGTCTCAAAAGCTTATGCTAATAGAAACTTATGAATTTAATCATTAACCATCATTCTAACATCCTCTAATTTTTCTTTTTTCTTTTCTTCTCTTTTGGGATTTCAAAGGCATGGGAATTATGGACAAGTGATAGGGGATTGGACTTGGTGGATCCAGTACTTGATGATATATCATCTACACATATCGTATTGAGATATGTTATCATAACTCTCCTCTGTGTTCAAGAACGTGCAGAGGATAGACCGACTATGTTTGACATTGTGGCCATGCTTAGCAATGAAACTGCAGTTCTACCTTATCCCAAGGAACTTGTTTTCTTGAATGTGAGAAGTATGTCACAGGCAAACCTAGTTAACAGCATGCCACAAATTTGTTCTGTGAATGGTGCAACAATTTCAATTATGGAAGGCTAATAACATTTGAAAGTCTAGCCACAAGCATTCATATTCTCCAAGTAAATTGTCAAAAAGGATTCAATCATTTGCCTATGGTCTATAACATTATTTAGCTGTGTGCATTGAATCTTTGGTCTTTAGCCATATAATCCGTTATTACAGTTTCTGATATATATTGTGAAAAGTTGTTTATACTTCTTTTACGCAGACAAACAGGACAACTACGAGGGGGGTTGAAGGCATGGCTTTCTTGGTTTTGAACTTTCTCTAAATGTTGATATATGATTAAATAAATTTGGACCTAAAAATTAGGCTTGGTCCTCATGAAAATTATCTTTTATCCATCATTAAGAGTAATTGTTTTAGAGTGCATGTATCGATGGCGATTGATTGTTTTAGATTATGGTATGGTTTTATCTTCGTTCTCAAGTTTTAACTTTACTGCAAAAAATACAGAATGTAAGTGAGAAATGGAATGCCAAATGTGATGGATTAATAATTAGCAACAGGGGAAAAAAAAAAAACAATTATATGCAATTGTAAATACAGTGAATATTCCATACGGTAGAAACAGTCAAGAGCCTGATGATGACTAGTTTTTCCACATATCTGAAAAGGGGCTCGGGTACGTACTGTTGGTGAAGTTATTTCCTGATCCAAATGGAGC
Source organism: Betula pendula (assembly GCA_900184695.1). Classification (NCBI taxonomy): domain Eukaryota; kingdom Viridiplantae; phylum Streptophyta; class Magnoliopsida; order Fagales; family Betulaceae; genus Betula; species Betula pendula. Next base: position 29,592 of record FXXK01000610.1, on the reverse strand, counting down.
AGTCTTTGGTCTCGGTGCAAAGAACCCAGCAGCATGTGTTTTTGGTGCAGCAAAAGGTCGACGAAATTTCATAACGGGTTGCTTGTTTCTCTGGTGGAAATTTGAGGTCCATGCTTTTGAGTAAAGAGAGCAAAACTGGAACTGTCGGCTGCCATGGTGTGTGGTTGATTGAGCAACATTTCATGGCTCAATAGCTCATCTTGAAAATATTAAAATGTTAAAGGATTCTCATGAGCGGCAAAAGAGAAGGAGGTTATGAATGTTGTTAAATTAATGATGGATTAAGCTTATTGTGAGTGCACTTGTGAGGTTTGTGTCTCATATTGCTAAGATTTAAAAGAAGATTGAGTAATTTATATAGCATATTTGGGCCCAAACCCGTAGAATTAAGCTTTTGAGTTATATGGTGTTTTAACATACTATAATACAGGCTCTCCCTCCAACAATTGGGATCAGAGCTATATTTATTGTCTTTGTTTGATGCATTTTATTTAACACCGGTAAAAAAAATAATGTGACCCCAACTCTTAGAGTACGCATGATACTGTTGGTTTATAAGTACTCACACATACTAGAGAGTTTGGGTCAATGTGCATGGAAGAAACTCACAAGTAAATGGATATTGTTGTTAGTACACTTGTGAAGTTTTTATTCCACATTGCAAAGATATAAGAAGATTGAATGATTTATATAGCATAATTATGCCCAAACCCATAGGCTAAAGTTTTTGGGTTATGTAGTGTCTTAACATGCTATATTATTGGCTTATTAAATGACTTATTAAGTGTTTCTCTCCCCAACAATGCCCATTAATGTTGAATGAAATAAGATCTTCATCATCAAGAGGTTTACTTACAGCCACCTGTTGGTCTGCCCAAGCTGAAATCTGAAGATATTCAGAACAAGTTTTAGAACCTTGATGAAGGTTATGTAATTGCCACTTCAAATGAGCAGCACGTGATAGAGATTGTGATGTAAAGCGGTTGTGAAAATAATAAACAGACTCCAAGTAACACCTAGAAGGGGGGTTGAATAGGTGTATACTAAATAAACGCGAAATTTAAAAAATAAGCAACTACACAAAATATTATGAAAGCAATAAAGCGCACAACACAAATATTTTGGTTACGAAGTGGAAACCTTTTGAAGAATTCTTCAAAAGTAAAACCACTCCGGGGCAGCCAAACCCAGGAAATCAACGCACTAGAAGAATGAGAAATTACAAGGTGTTCATACTTACAAAATCTTTGTGAGAGACACACTCTTGTACTAGACAAGTGACTCGCTTGCCTACTACCGCAGTAGTTCTCCCAGAACCTCTGAAAAATTCTTCTATTGATCTTCCTTTATCGGAACTCCGATAGGCTTCAAGTGTTGCAAACAAGGATTGTGTAATACCCAATAAACTCTAAGAAATGAGCAATATAATTACTCTAAACAAGCCTAAACCTCTCTTAGCACAAATAAAATAGCCTCTAAAACCTTTTAAATATGGCCTCTAAGGTGTACCAAATTCGTGCTTAGAGGACCTCTATTTATAGCCTTAAAGAGAAAAACCTAGTTCTAATTGGAGAAGGATTTCTTCAATAAATCAAGTCGGCGTCCGTACGTGGCAGTGGCTCGTCCGGACGCATCTAGGTTAAACCTAAAAATACATGGCAGAAAAAATAACTCGTCCGTACTGATTGCAGCCGAGCTTACAGACGCGTGCCTCTAAAGATTCTCGTCCATACGTATTGCAGACGAGCGTTTCTGGAATTTTGAAAACTAATCACGTCCGTAAGGTTTGCAGACGAGTGTTTTTGGAACTCTGAAAACTTTTCACGTCCGTACGGTTTGCAGATGAGATTGGAGACGAGGGATTCTGGAAACCTGAGCAGTCTACTCGTCCGTACTGACTGCAGACAGAATTAGAGACGAGCCATTCTGTCTTGATCTTGTCCGTACTTACTGCGGACGGGATTAGAGACGAGCCATTCTGTCATGATCTCGTCCGTACTGACTGCGGACAGATTTAGAGATAAGCCATTCTGTTGATGATCCGTTCGTATTATCTCCAGACGAAATAGAGACGAGCTCAATAAATTCTTAAAAACAAGAGAGATTTTAAGAGCAAATTACAATAAAACTTTGACATCGAAATTCGCCAATAAAAATACTAACAGGTTGGCTATAGCATTCCAAAATTTGTCCATAGAGAAGATTGGCATAGGCCTTAGTGCATGACATAGCGGAAGCGATAAATGTGGTTGAAAAAGCTGTGTTTTCAATATATAAATCAACACACATTGATAATGAAAGATTGAAATCCAAAAAAATCAATCTCGTCGGCACATCAAAAATCAACTAATTAATCACATCAGTACTGAAAGGACCCAACGGTAAAACCCCACTCATCTTCTATTCGTAGTGATGGACCTACGTCACTGCCGGGGAGAGGGCCATGGCCCCCCTGGTTTTGAATTTTCATTTTTTTTGGTTATAAGCCTACGATAGTACAATCTCTGTCATGGCCCCCCATTTTGAAATTTTTTTAAAAAAAAAAATTAAGGGAGAGTTGCCGCGTTTCTGTAATATCCTTAAAAACAAAAAAAAAAAGAAAAGAAAAAGAAAAGAAAGACATAAGAGAAAAAGTTGTGCCGTTGTAGAAAAGATACAGAGAAATGGAGAAAGATGAGAGAAGAGAAAGGAGAAAGAAAGAGAGAGAAGAAGATTGGAAGTGGAAGAGGTTCGGACATTCGTAGAAAAGAAACAGAGAAAGGGAGAAAGAGAAGAGAATAGGAGAAAGAGAGGAAGACTGGAAGAGGTTCAGACATTTGGTTGTGATGTTTGTTTTGTAAGGTAATTTTTTTTTTATTGCCTTTAATTTATTGGATGATTTAAGTGTTTTAGGAGATGAAATTTTGAATTCATTTTGGTGTTCTTGGCTATGGAGAAATGACGTTTGAAATTTTCAGGGTTTTGTTGAGTATTTGTCCAAAATTTTCTTGGGTGTTAAGAGATTGGAGTTGTGTGGTAAAGTCATGGATTTTATTGCTATAATTCATTTTGAGTATTTGATTTTTTTATAGAACTTTTGAAGTATATGAGTTGTGTTTATGGGCTGTGATGTGAGGATGGAAGAAAAAAGAAAGTTTGTTACAAAGAAGTGGAGAAGACGAACATTATAGAAGAATGGTGATTTTTAAGTATTTGTTTTAAAAACTTTGGTGTTATGTAGGGATGTGGGTATCCGCTGAATAGTAATACAGTGTGTGTTTGGCAAAGGTAGTGGGTTGGGGTAGGTGGGTTGTTGACTTTTGATGTGATATAAAATAGGGAGAATGTTGTAAATTTTTTTAATAGAAAAGTGAAAATTTTTATTTTTTAGTGAATTTTTTATTTTAATAGTAATAAAAAATGAAAAAAGTTGTTAAAAAGTAGTTGATGTGATATAAAAAGTAGGAATGTGTTTTTTGGGTTTAGGAAAAGTGATGAATAGTAAAACCCAGTGAACAGTAACTACCTTTGCCAAACATGTCCGCAGAGAGTAAGAGAAAGAGTTTTGGGTAATGAAAAGAATGACTAGAGAAGATAAAGACTAAAGTCAGTAAAGTGGGAAGTTGGTTTTTTAGGAATTTTGTAGCTTAAGAGTTTGTATTGTATTTGAGGTATTGATATTTAATTATTTTATTTTTCGGAGTGAATGATACAATTAAGCTGAGACGTGGGAATTACTGTGGTAATGGTGTTACACCATTAAGGTAAGTGGAATTGATTAATCAAGATTTTATGAAAATAATACACCTAAAAGCAAAGATTGTTTAAAAATAAAATATGAATTTTTGTATAAAATGTATTTGAAGTTTAGATTAAGAAGAAGGGCATTTTTCTGATCTTGCAAATCGGTAAATAATATGGATTTCTCGTAGATTCGCAGACAGGACAAGGTATATTCTAATCTCTATTGAATTTTGAGTCTATAAATTATAATTTATTAACTATTCAATTTCAGTCTATTTTGTTTCCTGTTTCCCACTTCCTTCATTTATTAGTATAAATTTATTTCTCATTTAGTATTTGACCCCGCCATTTAAATATATTTTTCATTTACATTTCAGTCCCTCTCAACAAAAATTCTTAGCTCCGTCCCTTGTATTCGCCTCTCATCCAATCGCTTTCCGATCCGTCGGTCCATCCCACTGGCACTAAAAGGATCCAATGGTAAAACCTCGTGTCCTTTTTGTAATTCAACCTGTCGGATATTGGCTGGTGCCATCATGATCAACCGGTGCCAACGATATGGGATGCCCATTGAAGTCCATTGTTGGTAGGAACCTATTGTTTGGTTTCAACGGTACAACTTCTCTGTCCCAACTCGCTAACAATCTTGATTGTAAAGCTCTTTTCTCAAACTCACCGCTGGTAAGGTTTCTCCCGAATAACCCCACTCATTAGCAAACCTGACGGTAATATGAGCCCCTCCATAAGTTCTTCAAGAGGCTCCAACCGGTCTTTTGCACGGAACACCCCTGCTTGCTGCCAAATTCGTTCACATCAGTGTAGCTCTGATATCATGAACGAATTTGGAATTGGTTTAATTTTATTCCGCGCACTGAAATGATTTACATACGTTGCTTTATGTTCTGTTACATGTTTGGGTGTAAAATGGAAAATAGCAAATGTACAGCTATCGAAAATTTATACAAATTAAGAAAGTCAAATATGTTCGTAAGGAATAGTACTTCTCTCAATATGGAAGGATGTGCAAGTCTTCATTCCCTTTAGAAAGGGGGGATAAAAGTCTAGAAATGTTAGGAGGATAAAGTTTTTTTTTTTTTTTTTTGAGTCCTAAAAGTGATGGGCTTTTAAAATTATAATCAGATCAAAATTTAATAGTCAATTATCATAAGTTCAATAGTAATTTTAAAAGTTATATCACATTTAAAAACACTTAAGTCATCTGTTTTGCATTACTCAATAAAAGTCCTACGTATAGCATTATTATGCTGTTGAACGAGTGAATGATTTTGATTAGGTTGAGATCCCTTTAATTACGTTGGTGAAGATCTGCTGCTGTAGCTAGCGATTGAGTTGACGTTGAGCTCCCTTGAATTACGCTGGTGATGAGGATTCGTGGCACGTACATTGACAAAAATGCGGGGGTGGAGTAACGAGTGCCATCTCATTTGAACGAAAAATGAGTAATGAATGGTTGAGGGTAGGGCTGTAAATGAGCCCACCTGTTCGCGAGCGCGCTCGATACCCGCTCGGTTAAACTCGACCCGAGCTCGAGCTCGGTACAGTACAAACCCGCTCGTTACAGTAAAAGCCCGCTCGATTAGTTAGTAATACATACCCGACTCGCTCGACTAAGCTCGATAGGGGCTCGTGAGCTTGGCTCATTAAGGCTCAAATAGACCGGCTTGTTTAAGGCTCATGAGCCAGGCTCGTTTAAGACTCGAATAGATCGGCTTATTATTATCATTATCATATGATTTAAGTTATTTAAAATTGTACTTATCACTTATGTCATATAATTATATAAATACTAGATCAAATGATAATAGGAATATGATAAAAATTTGTTAGGTTTAGTTATTATAATTTATATCATTGATTCATTATCATTATATACTTATCATTATCATTATCATATGATCTAAGTTATCGAACATTGTACTTATGTCATATAATTATATAAATACTAGATCAAATAATAATAAGAATAAGATAAAATTTTGTTAGGTTTAATCATTATAATTTATATCATTAATTTATTATCATTATATACTTAGCAATGCTATTAATATAGTCTCAAATTAAATTATTAGTATTATAATGAACAATATATATTATTAATATATACTAAACTAATATCATTAAGTTAATAAATCAATTAATTAACATAGGTGTCATAAGTTAGGTTTGTACTTTATAAATGAGCCGAGCTGCCCATTTAAGGTTCGAAAAGCCTTAAATGAGCCGAGCTACCCATTCAAGGCTTGTTAGGTCTTAAATGAGCATAGTTGGCCCATTTAAGGCTCGAAAAGCTTTTTTATCAAGCTCGGGTCGACTCGTCAAAGCCTTTTAATCGAGCTCGAGAACTCGCGAGCTTGAGCTCGAGCTCGGGTATTGTTTAACGAGCCGAGCTTGAGCTGGGGTTTCTAAGCCCGGCTCAAGCTCGAGCTCGGCTCGTTTAAATATTTTCTTAAACGAGCCGAGTTGAAAATCTTAAAACTCGACTCGATTACAGCCCTAGTCCTACGTATAACATTATTATGCCGTTGAACGAGTGAATGATTTTGATTAGGTTGAGATCCCTTTAATTACGTTGGTGAAGATCTGCTGCTGTAGCTAGCGATTGAGTTGACGTTGAGCTCCCTTGAATTACGCTGGTGATGAGGATCCGTGGCACGTACATTGACAAAAATGCGGGGGTGGAGTAACGAGTGCCATCTCATTTGAACGAAAAATGAGTAATGAATGGTTGAGGGTGGCCGGTCTCCCCATCCACTTCAAGTGTCCTCCATTTCCTCCCATGTTTTTTTTTTTTGACTTGACTTGGCTGGAGTCTGGAGTGTCGGAAACAAAACGGTTTTTAGACGACCGTGGAAAATATAATGTGGAAGTAAAAAAGCTACAATACGGTCTCCACAATTTTTCGTAGGAAAGCTCATGAGAAAGTGCAGCCTGATCGAACTCTAAACCCAAAACAGGATAAAATTAAGAACACCATACTTGTGCTGTTGTGCAAAGAGCAGTCTGTGCTGCCTGATTATAATACAAATATGAGCCACAGAATTTCCCCTCTTATTGCTTCCCTGTCGCTTTTATTCTGCCTTTGTTTGCAGTTCACAAATGCTACTGATACTATCCGACCAGGCCAATCATTAAACACCTCGGACTACATTCTATCTGCCAACGGAATGTACAAACTTGGTTTCTTTTCAACAGAAAACTCGGCAAAGTATTACGTGGCTATATTCTACGCGAATACTAGTGAAAATGTAGTTTGGGTTGCAAACAGGGAGCACCCTTTCCCAAATCCCTCTGCCGTTCTTACCTTGGACCCGGATGGGAATCTTGTAATATCCGATGGCGGATTGCTGCAAATGGTGACTAACACATCAGGTGGCGGCAACGATACGTATGCCAGGCTATTGGATACAGGTAATCTTATACTGACAAACAGGGCCTCACATGTTTTGTGGCAAAGCTTTGACTATCCTACTGATATTCTTTTGCCCGGAATGAAGCTTAAAGATGCAAAGACAGGGTGGTCATTAACATCATGGGAAAGTAAAGAAGACCCTGCTCCTGGTCCTTTCTCTCTGCATCTGGGTTCTCGGAAAGAACCAATTATCTTAATGGAGGGGTCGGAATCATACTGGACTAGTTCACTCAGTGGTGTTCTAGCTGGTATATTCGTGATTGATGGGGAGTACATTACTTGGCGTAGTAAGACCAATGAAACTAGAAGAATGGTGTTGGATTTCTACGGGCACCTTCTGCTGCAGACATGGATGGAAGGTGACCGAGGTTGGTCCTCGCAAAAGTTAACGACGTGTGGGACGTTATCCTGTCTGCGGCGTTTCCAGCATATGCGATGAGACTGCAGATACAGATTCTAGATGTTACTGTTTGCCAGGATTCAAAAGAGGATCCGCGTTCGCTGGATGTAAGAGAAAAACCGATTCGCGTTGCAGCAATAATATTAATGTTCAGAAAGATTGGTTTCTTCGAATTCCTCAAGTTTATTTGCCCAGGTATCCGCAGCGGTTGCACGTTGGCAAGGCTTCAGAGTGCGAATCAGCTTGCATGAACAACTGCTCTTGTACTGGTTATGCTTATGACCAAGAGCATCGCTGCCTCGTATGGGATGGCCCTCTTGAAAATCTGAAAGATTTCTCGGCTGATAATTTATATCAAACAGAGTTTTATCTGAAACTTGCTCCTCCGGACTTTACTAAAGGTTAGTTGTTGGTGACTATTTTTGCTGTTCTTCTGTCTTCTTCCTCTAGGCATTGCCAATTTGTATATCAATTCGTAATTATCTGATTTCCTTTTGCAGACACAAACTCAACGAATGGAACTGTAACAGATCCAGGATTTAAGAATTTGAAGGATACAGGAAATAACCAATTATGGAAAATTGTCATTCCGACTGCATCTATTGCAGTGGTTGTTACATTGGGCCTTTTTGTTTATTATGTGAGGAGAAGGCTCAGAAGGAAGGGTGGGTAAAGAATCCCTTCACAACATTATTTTAGCAATCTTCATTTATATCCCTAAACATGTGTTGTTCACCATTCAGGGGAGGATTTGTTACTCTTAGATTTGGGCACGACCCAAAAGGCTAATAATTAAGAGCATGGAGATAGTAGAAAAAGAGAAGTCCAAATGCCATTATTCAATTTTGCAAGTGTTTTAGCTGCAACTGATAATTTCTCAACTGCAAATAAGCTCGGAGAGGGTGGTTTTGGACCTGTTTACAAGGTATGCTTCAATGTTCCTAAAAGCAATGCTAGACCTTGCCATGTTAACAAGCACAAAAAAGCACATGCCACTTTTGTTATGGTGTACGCTGTGTATGCTGTGAAGATCACATATCAATTTAGATAAACTTTTATTGTGTGTGACATTTGGAAGATAAAATTTTGGTTGGTGTGTCTTAATCTTATATGTAATTGGATATTTAATATATGTCTGTAGTTGATGTTGAACATACATGTATAAGTGTAAAAAGATTAAGGTCCACTTTGAAAAGATATCACAAGTTTGAGTGGTTAATATAGTATAGTTGTACTTAAACTCATAGGCTTAAACTTTTGGATTGAGTGATAGCTCAATATGCTATATTATGGTTTCACTTACAAGACTCCTAAGGTGTTAATGCATCGATTTTTCTATTCCCGAATAGAAAATGTCGGTTTCTAGTCTTGGACAACAAAATGTTAAGCATCTGGTTCTCGTTTCTCAAGATGGGTTGTTTGTCTTAAAGTTAAAAAGGTTTTAGAGCATATTTGAGATTGGACTGGAAAATAGAACTTTGGTAAAAAAAAAAATCAAAATAAAAAACTTCATTTTTAAGCTTCTTTAAAACACAATTTTGGAATTTTTTAGAGAAAAGAGAGGTTTTTTTTATTAAAAAAAAAAAAATTAAAGTTCTAAAAGCATTTTTTACACAATCCCAAACATGCACTTAGTTTTTATCATTGGTAAAGGATTTCTTATGAATGTAGCTTACTATTTTATTGTTTTCTGTATTTTTCATAACAAAAAATAATTTCAGGGAATATTACTAAAAGGGGACGAGCTAGCTGTAAAAAGGCTTTCAAAAAAATTTGGTCAAGGTTGGGAGGAGCTAAAAAATGAAGCAATGCTCATAGCTAAGCTCCAACACAATAATCTTGTTAGACTTTTGGGCTGCTGCATTGAACGAGATGAAAAGATACTAGTTTATGAGTATATGCCCAATAAAAGCTTGGATTTCTTCCTTTTTGGTTTGTAATATCTCACATGTTTATTTTATTTTTTATTTTTATTTTTATGGTCCTTTGCATGTGGCTTACTAATTGTCAATTTACTCATATATGTAAAGCAGATCAAGAAAAGCGCAAGATATTAAATTGGAGGACTCGTGTGAGAGTCATTGAAGGAGTTGCTCAAGGACTTCTTTATCTTCATCAGTATTCTAGGCTAAGGATTATTCATAGGGACTTGAAGCCTAGCAATATCTTGTTAGACATCGATATGAATCCCAAAATATCAGATTTCGGAATGGCAAGAATATTTGGAGGAAATGAATTACAAGCAAATACAAACAGAATTGTTGGCACTTAGTAAGTAATATAAAGCAAAACTTTTAAATTATAAAAATCAACATCACTTAAAATTGCTAATATTTCTAACTTAATGGTTGTGCACAGCGGTTATATGTCACCAGAATATGCTTTGGAAGGCCTCTTTTCAATCAAATCCGACGTCTATAGTTTTGGCGTCTTATTGTTAGAGATTGTGAGTGGCAAAAAGAATACTGATTTTTATCAGACTGACTCTCTCCATCTTATTGGATATGTGAGTATCTTATTTGCATCTTTTGTTGTAGAAATTGAAAACATTTATTTACTTTAACACATAGCTGGGAGTTGTTGAATAAATATGCATTCATTGTTATTAAAACATAATTAGTCTGCTGTTCTTGAAATTTTAGAACGCTAAGTAGAGTATAGAACGTACTACTGTCTCAAAAGCTGAAGTTTATAAAACTTATGTATTTAATCATTAACCATCATTCTAACATCCTCTAATTTTTNTTACTTTAACACATAGCTGGGAGTTGTTGAATAAATATGCATTCATTGTTATTAAAACATAATTAGTCTGCTGTTCTTGAAATTTTAGAACGCTAAGTAGAGTATAGAACGTACTACTGTCTCAAAAGCTGAAGTTTATAAAATTATGTATTTAATCATTAACCATCATTCTAACATCCTCTAATTTTTCCTTCTTTTTTTTTTTTTTTGTGGGGGGGTGGGGATTTTAAGGCATGGGAATTATGGACAAGTGATAGGGGATCAGACTTGGTGGATCCACTACTTGATGATATATCCTCTATGCAGATGGTATTGAGATATGTTATTATAGCTCTCCTCTGTGTTCAAGAAAGTGCAGATGATAGACCGACCATGTCTGACATTGTCGCTATGCTTAGCAATGAAATTGTAGTTCTACCTTATCCCAAAGAACCTGCTTTTTTGAATGTGAGAAATATGTCGAAGGCACACCCAATTAATAGCAAGTTACAAATTTGTTCTCTGAATGATGCAACAGTTTCAATTTTGGAAGGTCGGTAACATTTGAAAGTATAGCCATAAGTGTTCATATTCTCCAAGTCAATTGTCAAAAAAACATTCAATCTCTTTGCCTATGGTCTATAACATTATTATGTTGTGTATTAAATCTTTGGGTCTTTAGCCATATAATCTTGTATTATAGTACTTTTTGATATTTATCATGAAAAGTTGTTTGTACTTCTTTTATGTCGTGACAATCTTACAGACAGGACAGAACGAGGAGGTCCGTATCAAAATTAGGTTTTATTTGGCCTTCCGATGAAAAATCTTAGTTTTGTCCCTAGTGACAAGTCAATTTTGCGTTAAGAGTAACAACTCTATCAAATAAATGTATTGTGATTATTCTAGTATATTTGCGCAATGACATTCAAAAAAATTCAGTGAATAGTTCATAATAAGGGATGCACTAACCACTTCATATCCAAAAGGACTAATCACAATAAGGGTTTATTGCAATCACTTATATAGTCCAATTTGACCTAATACACATTTATCATGGGACTCAACACATACAATGTATTCTTATAAAGATGTTCCACTGCTTCTCTAGAGTGCTTGTATCGATGATGATTGACTGTTTTAAATTATGGTATTGTTTTATCTTCTTTCTCAAGTTTTAAGTTTACAACCAAAAATGCATGATGTAAGTGAGAAACGGAATGCCAAACGCGAGGGATTAAAAATTAGCAACGGGTAAAAAAATACAAGTTGCTTTAGTAAAACACACTATGACCCGCAAAGAATTCAAAGAATACTATTTTTCCAAAAAAAAAAAAAAGAAAAAGAAAAAAGAAAATTCACTTACCTTTTAATTTGTCACTCATTTTACAATGTCATATCAAAGTTCAAACTTTCAATTTTTTTTCATTTCCCCCATTCGTTAGGATTTTCTATTAAATTCTTTCAAAATTTCCAAAACACTCCATTATATATATAAAATAAAATTTCAAAGATTCATATGTGGGTATTTTTATAAATTCCGTTAAATCTTAACCAATGCCTAAACCCTTGCAATTTTTTTCTCTTTTTTTTTTTCCAAAAAAGGGAAGGGTATTTTAGGAATTTCAACACCCTTCTGTCAGGATTTAACGGAAAATACTAACGGAGGGTGAAAATTAAAAATAATTAAAAGTTCAATACACTAAATTGAAAAATTTTAAATTTTATGATGACAATTCAAAGAGTAAATGAAGTTATTAATAAAATAAATAAATAAAAAAAGTAAGAAGATTTTGGAGGCAAATGAATCCTGAAACTTCATATTAAAATAAGTACATACATGAAACAACAGAAAAAATACAAATCATCTAGAATCCAATATGAAAACACAAAAAGGGGTCAAAAAAAGCTTTCCCCGGGAGCAGTCAAATCGGACATAAATCAAGCTTCACATAACCTAACATAAGGAGAGTAAAGGAAAAAGTGATATCATCTATTACAACTGATCTTTTTTCTCTACTATCTGGACTTTACTGGTGATATCCAAATAAAGACAATCTTCCATGAATTATGCAGCGGCCATCTTAAAAAAAAAAAAACCCAAGCTCCTATACCAATTTGTTGTGGTAGGATAGCAAAATTTACGGGTTCAACTTAACAAATTTATATACACATGCGAATGTTGGCGTGAGCTGTAAATAATCTACAAATGGAAAGTAAATATTCAACAATGGAAAATATACTAGTATAGAAAGAAATGAGCATGGAGTGATTATAGCGTGATATTGGGCATAATATATGTATAGACCAAAATTAGGACCAATGTAACTCTATTTAATTGTATTGATTCAATGAGAAAATACATAAGAAAATTAAAAAAAAAAGAAAATTATTTCCTAATTGTTAACATGGTATCAGAGCAAGGAATTCGATCCCTGCTCCTTGAAAAACCCTAGCCGTTCTTGCCTAAACCTGGTCAGACATGGCCGACTCTGTCACCGGTTCCGGTGATAACCCACAACCACCAACCTCCATCCTTACCAATCTCACCAACCAAATGACAGAAGCCCTATCCAAAGTCCAAACACCAACCCATTCCACCGAAAGTACTACAGCTCCGATTGGTATCAAATTGGGCAGCTCCAACTACGGCCTTTGGTCCCAAGTTGTCGAGATGTATATCTCCGGCAAAGACAAACTGGGATTTATCAACGGTGACTACCCACCACCGTCGACGACAGAGCCAGCCTTTCGAAAATGGCGAACCGATAACGCCATCGTCAAAGGTTGGCTCATCAATTCTATGGACCCGACACTCATCGGAAATTTCATCCGATTTCCCACTGCTAAAGCAGTTTGGGATGCTATTGCTACAACGTTTTTTGATGGAAGCGATACCTCTCAAGTCTACGAACTCCGGCGACGTGTTCTCGTCTGAAACAAGCCGGTGGTCCCCTTGAGAAATTTTACACCGATCTGCAAGGCCTCTGGCGCGAAATTGATTTCCGGCGACCGAATCCGATGGAGTGCCCCGCCGACATCCAGCACTACAACTCCCTGCTCCAGGAGGACCGGGTCTACACCTTCCTCGACGGGATCGACGATCGGCTGGACCACATCCGGAGTGACGTGCTCCAGATGCGGCCCTTCCCCTCCATCGAGCAGGCCTACGCGATGGTCCGTCGGGAGGCTCTCCGGCAGGCTGTTATGGGTGCCGATGACTCCCACACCACCTCCGGCGTGGTCCTGGCTACCAAGGGGCTGCGATTGCAGCCGACCCACTCTGTGGGTACCGGTCCTGGTGTGGCTTCCAGCCCACACTTGGGCAAAGTGACTTTTAAAACAAGGCATTCCGAAAATACCCCTGATGGGGCTGCTGCTAAATGTTCCCACTGTGGGAAACCGAATCATACCAGTGTCACTTGTTTTAAAAAAAAATGGGTATCCTGATTGGTGGTATGACTTGCAGGCAAAGAAAAAAAAGACTTCCGGATGTACGGAATCAAATACCGGCACGGTAGCTGTCATGTCAGCGGAACCACATCTTTCTTTGATTCCTCAAGACAAGTCCCCAGATGCAGACCCGGCCTCAGATATAGGTAAAATTGGCTCTAGTTTTGCCACCTCCTCCGGGGATGGCAACTGTAATGCTTGGCTACTTGACTCTGCAGCCACAGATCATATGACCTTTGATGATAAAGATTTTATTACGAGATCTACCCCGCGACGCTCTTGTGTTGAAAATGCCAATGGGGTTGTCTCTCCAGTTACAGGGGCTGGCACCGTGTCACTATCCCCTTCTCTCCAACTATCTCATACCTTACTTATTCCATCACTTTCACATAAATTACTGTCTGTTGGTCAAGTCACTGAAGAACTGAATTGTGTGGTCCTAATTTACTCTCATTTTTGTCTTCTTCAGGATATTCTCACCAAGGAGATAATTGGTCGTGGTACTAAAAGGGGGGGTCTCTATTATGTGGATGACGTCAGCACGGGTCATGTTTTTCATGTTCGCAGTGACGGACGGGAACGGCAAATCCAGCTATGGCATCAACGGCTGGGACATCCCAATTTTGGTTACTTGAAACATGTACTTCCCAATCTTTTTAATAATATGGCTGTCTCTGAATTCAAATGCTCTACCTGCATTGTAGCCAAAAGTCATCGTACATCATATTTGCCAAGTTTGAATAAAAGTAGTGTTCCATTTTCACTCGTTCACTCTGATGTTTGGGGTCCTTCCCCGGTTTCTATTGTCTCGGGAGTTCGTTGGTTTGTTATATTTGTTGATGATTGTACTCGGATGACATGGCTTTACTTGATGAAACATAAAGATGAGGTGTTCTCAATTTTTCAATCATTTCATGCAATGATTCAAACTCAGTTCTCTGCTAAACTCCAAGTTCTTCGCTCCGACAATGGTGGCGAATTTGTTAATCAACGTTTCCGCACCTATCTTGACCACCATGGACTTATTCATGAGACATCATGCCCTCAAACACCACAACAAAATGGTGTAGCTGAGCGTAAGAACCGTCACATCCTTGAGACTGCCCGAGCTTTACTTCATGGAAATCGCGTGCTGACTCGATACTGGCCCGATGCGGTCTCCACCGCGGTCCATCTTCTTAACAAACTTCCCTCCAAAGTCTTGCGGTTTCAAACCTCGCTCTAGGTCCTGGCTTCTCATGTCACCCTACCCACGACTCTCATGCTCTCTCCCCGAGTATTTGGGTGTGTGGCTTATGTTCACCTCCACAAGAACCAACGCACTAAACTAGACCCATGTGCTCTACGATGTCTCTTTTTAGGGTACGCCTCGCATCAGAAGGGCTACTTGTGCTATAATCCCTCTACCAGTCGCCTCTATGTAACTATGGATGTTACCTTCTTGGAATCCGAACCTTTCTTCTCCGGCCCCAATCCTGCCCTTCAGGGGGAGACATATGATTGAAGAACAGAATTGGGTGTACTTTGACTGGCCGAACAGTAATACAGTGACGAGTGAAAACCCACATGGGGAAGACGAAGAACCACACTCAGGGACAGTTGAACAGGTAGAACCACTTACATCAGAACATGACATACCTCCGGACACTGCGAGCCCCTCCCCTTTCATACCCACAGACTCTTCTCCTGAGAATATTCCTGAGGTAAGCACACTTGACACACATTTAGATAACAGTAACGTGAATTCCTCTGGTGGATATGTATTACCTTTCAGGACAAACCGTGGCAAACCACCAAAAAGATACTCCCCTGATGATGAAGAGAGAAGATCAAGATATCCAATTGCCAACTACATGTCAACCAAAAGCTTACCTGAACCTCTCAGAGGATTTGTGCACGTACTTTCCTCAATTCAAGTCCCAGCTGGAATTCAGGAAGCCCTATCTGATCCAAAGTGGACACAGGCAATAAAGGAAGAAATGGGGGCATTACTAAAGAATGACACATGGACCTTAGTTCCACTACCTGAGGGGAAGAAGGCAGTAGGATGCAAATGGGTATTCTCCATCAAACACAAGGCAAATGGATCAATAGAAAGATACAAAGCAAGATTGGTGGCAAAAGGTTATACACAAACATATGGGGTTGACTATCAGGAAACCTTTTCACCAGTAGCGAAACTCAGCACTGTAAGAATTTTGTTATCTCTTGCAGCTAACCTTGATTGGCCACTCCATCAGTTTGACGTAAAAAATGCCTTCTTACATGGAGAACTCGAAGAAGAAGTTTACATGGACCTTCCCCCGGGATACGCTGTCTCCACGGATGCCAAAGTGGTATGCAAACTACAACGAGCCCTATATGGTCTGAAACAATCACCTCGAGCATGGTTTGGGCGATTCAGCATGGCAATGCGGAAATATGGGTTCAAGCAAAGCAACTCAGATCATACATTGTTCATGAAGCATAACAGAAAGAAGGTAACTGTGCTAATAGTCTATGTGAATGACATGATTATTACAGGTGACGATGAAGAGGAAATATCGAAACTACAGGAAGAACTGGCCACCGACTTTGAAATGAAGAATTTGGGAGGACTCAAATATTTTCTGGGAATTGAGGTTGCCCTTGGATGTATTAACAGAGGTAGGGATGTTGGAGTGTAAGCCAGCAGATACTCCAATCGCTCAAAATCATAGACTTGGAGAATATCCTGATCAAGCTCCAACGGACAAAGGAAGATATCAAAGGTTAGTTGGGAAACTAATATACCTCTCACATACTCGTCTAGACATTGCTTATGCGGTGAGTGTAGTCAGTCAATTTATGCATAATCCTAGTGAAGATCACATGGATGCTGTACTTCGGATACTAAGATACTTGAAGATGTCACCCGGAAAAGGACTAATGTTCTCAAAGAATAATCATTTGGAAATCAATGGCTATACAGATGCAGACTGGGCTGGAAGTATCACAGATAGAAAATCTACCTCGGGGTATTTTATGTTTGTAGGTGGAAACCTAGTCACTTGGAGAAGCAAGAAACAAAAGGTAGTAGCACTTTCCAATGCTGAAGCTGAATTTCGTGGAATGGCGAAGGAACTATGTGAACTACTATGGATCAGGAGACTTCTTACTGAACTTGGATTTACTCCCACTTCAGAAATGGAACTCTTCTGCGACAATAAATCTGCCATTGCGATATCTCACGACCCAGTGCAACATGACCGAACAAAGCATGTGGAAGTGGATCGACATTTCATCAAGGAAAATTTGGAAGAGAAGATAATCCGCTTCCCATTTGTGAAGTCTGAAGACCAACTAGCGGATATACTTACTAAGGCGGCATCAAGTAAAGAGTTTTACAACTCACTTGACAAGTTGTGCATGAGAGATCTATATTCATCAACTTGAGGGGGAGTGTTGGCGTGAGCTGCAAATAATCTACAAATGGAAAGTAAATATTCAACAATGAAAAATATACTAGTATAGAAAGAAATGAGCGTGGAGTGATTATAGCGTGATATTGGGCATAATATATGTATAGACCAAAATTAGGACCAATGTAACTCTATTTAATTATATTGATTCAATGAGAAAATACATAAGAAAATTAAAAAAAAGAAAATTATTTCCTAATTGTTAACAGCGAAGACGACCATAAAAAAATTCACAACTATCAAAAGATGGTCTACAGGAAATAGTAAAAGAAAAAAATGGTCAAATCCCAAAGTTTCAGTACTTTTAAATCTCACACTACGCAAAAGAAAATTTGGACAAAAGAGAAAACCTTGTCTAAATTCACTCAGCCGTGCGGCACTTAAAAAAAAAAAAAAAAAAACCTGTTTCACGTCCTCGAAAGCAGGCTTTTTTCGTAGAAAGCAAGGCTGGAAAGGCAGAGCTTTTTTACCAGTGGAGCGCCTTGGCGCCCGGTCGTGGCAGAGGACTGTTAATTGGACTCATAAATTACTCACGTTCGAAAAAAGCTAATTAAGCGACTAAGTCCTTTTATAAGACAAAAGATTCCAAGCCACCTAGAAGGAGAGAGTAGGTCGAATCACGCCCTCAGGACCACTCAATCTTACTTCTTCTTCTTTTTCTTCTTTTTCGTTTTTGTGGTTTGAATAATATTTTAGAATTACAATTGAGATTTTATATGATTTTTATTACGAAATTGACGAAAGTGAGTTCAAAAAAAGCTAAGCGACTATGTCCATTTTATAAGACATAAAGGAAAGAGTAGGTCGAATCACACCCTCATGAGTCAGGACCACTTAATCTTACTTTCTTTTTTTTTCTTTTTTTCGTTTTTGTGTTTTGAATAATATTTTCTAATTACAATTGAGATTTTATATGATTTTCATTTAGAAATTGACGAAAATATTATGAAATGATTTGATTGACGAGTGAAAACCATCGAAAATTCAAATGACTTATGGAAAAAATTGAAATCCGAGGGATAATTTTAAAATCAAGAAAAATTCAAAGTAATAATTTGTAGTTTTTTTTTCCCAACTTTTCATAAGAACGCTCATGAGAAAAGTGTTCATTCAGTTAATTACCTTTTACTTTCTTGAACTCAAACTTATTTATAAGTTGTTTCTATGAACTGATACATATTACACTCAGTTGTATTAAATTATAATTTTGTTACAAAAAATTTCGCCATTAGGAAATCTCACTAAATTAGATGCAATTTTCTTTTTTTAGATGTTAAATCTCATTAAAGGACATAAATACCCTTAAATAAAAAATTAAAAAAAATAGAAACCAAATAAAATACAAAAACTAAATAAAAATTAAAAAATTAAGAATGAAGAATTAAATAAAAATATAGTTTTTTTTTTTTTAAAAAAAAAACTTTAAACTTTTATCTTCAAAAATACAAAAGAAAAGATGGTCATATAACCACTCCTACCCCAAGTGTTTGGGGGTGGCAAAGTATTTTTTGGGGGTGGTTGGGTTACTTCCTATGAATTTCAAAGGTGGCCAATCCATCCCCTAGGGATGATCGAGCCACCCTCAAGTGTCTTTTGGGGGTAGCCAATCCACCTGCACAATTTATATTTTTTGAAATTTTAATTTTAAGGGTATTTATATAAATTAGATTATAAACTTAGGGTATTTTGTCACTTACATTTTTTTAAGGAGAAACTTCAGATATACCCCCCGAACTTTAGGCTATTTTGATATACCCTTCTTTAACTTTAAAAACTCTCACTTTGATACTTTGTACTTTCAACTTCTCTCAATTTACCCCCCTCCGCTAGTTTTCACCGTCAAACCCTGACGGAAGCGCTCACATGTGACTCACACATGATTTTCTAATCTTTTTCTACCCGTTTTACCCCACATTCTTACACCCCCGAGAACCACAATTTTATTTACACCATATGTGCTTCAGAAAAAGTTCGAAGGCCTTGTTTGGTTCTCGGAATGAGTATTTCATTAAGAAAATGAATACCCATTCCTCAGAATAGAGGTGAGTGAAATGAAATAGTTATTTTAATTCCTTAGTTTGGTAAAAACACATAGGCCTCGTGTGGACCAGCCCCACGAGGAGAGCAGGGGTGGTTGCACCCCCAGACAACGCCTTGTGTGTGGACCCACAGGCACTCTGGGGGTGGGTGCGACCACCCTGGTGCCATCGGGGTGGCGTAACCACCCCTGAGCGTCTCTGAGGGTGGCGCGACCACCCCGAGGGGGCTCAAGGGTGGTCGCCGCCACCCCCGAAGCGAATTGGGGGTGGCCGGGCACCCCTGATGGCACCAGGGGTGGTGCGACTACCCCCGGCTTCTCCTGTGGGTGCTGGCCACCCATTGGGGTGGTCGACCCACCTGCTTCTACACTTCTTCACCTTTTTTTATTTTTTTATTTTTATTTTTTTTTTTATTTTGAAAAGAAAAAAAAAGAAGTTTTTTTTGGAAAATATTGTCTATTCATGAAGGAATAGCTTTCTCTTATTTTTTAGAGGAATAGCTATTCCTCTTATTTTTTTAGAGATAAGTATTCTTCTTCGTAAGGAAATAAGTATTCAATGGAATAACTATTCTTGGAATAAGCCCTTACCAAATAAAAGAATGGTTATTCCATAGGAATAGCCATTCTTATTTTGAAGGTATATTCCACAAACCAAACGGGACCTAAATCTTTTGATTCAATAGAATGCAATCAGGAAAATTGTAACGTCCTGATCAGACATTTTTCACGGCATTTAAATCAAAACATTCTTTTTCGTGATCATATGACAGATAATGAGACTTTTGGTTGTAAAAAAAGGAAAAAGAAAAGCAATGGTTTATTAGGATCTGAGGCTTATATCTTTTGGCTGTTGCTTGCAAATTCTTATCAAGGCATGATAGAATGTTCTCTCTTAATTTCTCTCTCTCTCACATTCGATTCAAATCTTCAACTTTTGATATAAGAAAATTTGGTTAGCTTTGTGCTTTGTTTTTAGCTAGGGATCTCAAAAATATTAGTCAAGTATGAAGTGTAATGCAACCTTTGGCATGGATATGGTTTAAATTAACATATAACACTTGGGAGTATGAATTTGAGCCTCTGACATAACAACCTTGTTCTCTCAAATAACTACAAGTGTCTTTATCTAAATTATGTTCTTACAGATTTTTGTTCATTGCAGCTTTGGGACTTCAATGGGCATCTATAGTACCTTAATCTTACTAATATTGCTTGGACGTGCTGCATTTGTATTCCCACTCTTTGTCACCTTTCATCACAACCAATGAGCCTTTACTAACTTTGATGACTCCATCTTTACCATAATACTTATAACTAAGGGAGTCCAAAGTGCCTAAACAAATAAGATTTTTCTTCAAATTATATGTTTGAACATCTATGAAAGCCCTAACAATTCCGTTTTATGCATCCTTATTCTGATTGTACCTATACTAATAATCTTGCAAGCTACATCGTTTTCATCAATACTAACCCACTATAGATTGACTCATAGGTAATAAAGCAATCTCTTTTAGGGAGCATATGAAATTTACATGTAGAATGAAGGACCCAACGTGTCGTTAAATCAACCATCAGAAGTGCTAATTGCAAGGACAAGTTTTAAACCATCAGACTTTCCTTCATCAACACCAACCACAAAAGAGGAATTTGGCTTATCATCTTCTCCTTTATTTTTCAACTTTGGATACTCGGTTTTATAATGCCTATACTTCTTACAATAGTAACACTTAACGTTCTTTTTCGACTTGGATTGCAATTAGCCTCTTGATTTTCCTTTACCTATGCCTGAGTCCCTCTCATTGGATCGATCTCTAGAATTCGAGAAATTTTTTATATAAACCTTAATAAATAAGCCTTTAGCCTAATCATCACTACCTTCCCCATTTTTGTCTTTAACTCCATAGAGTTCAAAGCAAAGGATCGACCCCTAGAATTCGAGAAATTTTTTGTATGAGCCTTAATAAATAAGCCTTTAGCCTGATCATCACTACCTTCTCCATTTTTATCTTTAACTCCATAGAGTTGAAAGCAGACTTTAACATTCGCTAATGAGATGGTATCTCTACTGTATAACATTGAATTAATTAAATTATTAAAGAAATCCAACAGTGAACACAATAAAATTAGGGCTTGATTCTCATCTTCAACTGTAATATCAATATTTTTCAGATCTATAATAATTTTTTAAAATTCATTAAGATAATCACAAAGAGACGTATCTTCCTTCATCTTAAAGGTATATAACCGTTACTTCAAATAAATTCAATTATTAAGAGATTTCTTCATGTTTAAATTTTTTAGCTTCTTCCAAAGACCAACGACAATTTTTTCATCAACGACTTCTCTTAAGACTCCATTTGAAAGAGACAATAAAATTGCATTGTGAGCTTTTTCTTTAAGCTCCGCAATTTCTACATGTTGATGTTGCCTTGCCGAGTAATGCTAGGGACCATCTTTTTATCTTTTTAAAGTTGATGTGGTTATTAAAATCACCGTTAGATTTGTGATGGATCACTATTAAATTTTAATTTATTGATGATTTTAAAAGTCACATTAACTTTAGGAAGATGAAAAGAGGATAAAAAAAAATGGTCCCTAGCATTACTCTGCCTCACCATCTAAAATCCTTGCCAAGCCTTGTTGTCGCTTCAAAGACCGAAACTATTCTGACCGTCAAACTTTTCTACTTAGAATTTTGCAGTAGTCATCTCAAAAATAAAATTAAAAAAAGATCTGATACCAATTTTTTGTAATAATTTTTTGGATCGCAAAGAAGTAAAAAAGAATAATAAAATAAGCCAATCATACATGACGATCAATATTTACGTGGTTCAACTTAACAAGTTTATGTTTATTGTCAGAGACAACCATGAGAAAATTTACTATTAAAAGATGTAGTACAAAGAATAGTAAAGAAAAAATCTCTCAAAACTCAAAATCTCAATACATTCAAATCTCACTCTCACTGGTAGCTTAATCGGTTGGGGACCACGCCTCATGAGGAAGAGGATGCTAGTTCGAATCCTCCTCCCCTCTTTTCCTCCTCTTGTGCGGATATGTCACTACTATTCTCTAAAGAACCTATTTTTAATATTTTTCATCCTCTTGTGCAGACATATTACAACTATTCTCTAAAGAACCTGTTTTTAATATTTGTGTGGTCTGTCTATATGCTTTGTCTAATAACCTATTAGCTTCTCTCTATGCAACATCATTATTCATAATGTCTTCTTCTATTTCACAAACTTTACATAAGGATCGTGTCTAATTTGAATTTTGTTAATGTTTTAAGTGTTGTCATCCTGGACTATTTTTACAATTATTGGCCGCGTGGTGTCTCTCTCTCTCTCTCTCTCTCTCTGAAGCGTTTGATGTTGTTGAATCAAAATGTTAAATTGACATCAGTTGAATCTCCAGAGCCGTTTTCAATGACCGTGCATGTCATGTTAAGGAGTAGATACTGCAGATAAAAATGACTTATTTTCTCTAGGAATAGAAATTCACATCATCTGCGGACTGCGTGGTATGGGAGAAAAGTTCATTCTCGATGATCAGCAACTTCTTATTCATTTTGTATTTTTTTATTTTATTTTATGAGCTTATCACTTCGTAATTTGATTGTAGATATCTGAAAAAATTTAGACCAATAGAAGTCCTATGTTTAGTAGTAAGGAGAAAACAGATGCTCACATAGAAAGTTTCTAAAGAGAGAGAGACTAGAGCTGTAAGAGAAGGACCACCTGTCTTTTTTAAATATCTACCTCTTTGTATGCATTAGAAATTGATACTGACCCAAAATACAAAAAAGATCTAATGACTTTTGTATTTTATGATGTGTACATTCAATGGGACTCGATGAGATACTAGTCACTAATACCTTCCGTATTATATGCTTAGGGAAAAGAATGAAGTAAAACACATCAAAATAGAACTTTTTGTCACATTTCAAGTTTAGATTTTTCCTTATCCCCCAAAAAAAAGTTTTAGGCTCATTACAAGTCATGTGTCCATTGATGTTGGATAGCAAGAAGCTATTTGCTATTTGCTATTTTATTTTATTTTTTCTCATTCTGACCGAATAACATTTACTATCAATATACAATTTATAATTCAAAACCCTTAGGTAAAAAATTCCGAAGTTTAAGAGGAAATCAAGGGCTACCGGATTTTGCATTTAATACAAATTAAATAAACGTGTAAAGAAGTCGGCGAGATTTAGACGTACGAAATAGACTGCCTTTAAGCTGGTGGGGTAGTTGTGCATGCATTGGATGTAGGGGTGTACAACCAGTTACGGTTGTGGTTATTGGGCAATAACTGCAATCGCAACCGGGGATCCCCGGTTATTAAAAATTTAATAACCGCAACCACAACCGGGGCCGGTTGCTAATAACCGGTAACCGGTTTTGATGTTATAAAACACGAAAAAATAAAATAAAATAAAAATTAATCACTTCCCATCGAATTTTTATAATAATTATAATTATCATAATTATATATAATATTTTATTAGGCATCTTGAAAAGCTATGCTTACAAAGATTAAGTAGCTTTTTTATAGAAGTAGTGGGTGAAAAAGTTTGTTCATATTCAATGTGGGACAAATTCATATTTTTTTTCTTTTTTTTTTTTTCTTCTCTCTTTCTCTCTTTTTCCCTCTCTTCTCTCTCTCTCAAGATGAGCTCCCTGCAGCAAGGAGCATTATGCTCCTTGCTGTAGGGACGCAGCAGGGAGCTTGGTCTTGAGATAGAAGAGAAGAAAAAAAAAATGGAGAAAGAAAGAAAAAAAAAATGGATATAAACTTTATAAAACTTAAGTATAGTATATAATATATATATATATATATATATAAACCGTTTCCTTACCCGGGGTAATAAGCGATTTTTTAAAACTAATAACCGCAATCGCAACTGGCCTAGCCGGTTATCTGATTATAAGCAGTTAATAACCATCCCGCTACACTTCTAATCTTGGATGCATATAACACGAAAACGACTTTCATTTGTCTGCAACCACACGAAGAGCTAGATGAAATGCAGAACTGTCGCCGATTTTCGAATATTAATCATTACAGGGTATATCTATTACATTCAATTACCAACACATGTCCATTCATGTTCAACTTTAAATTCAATCCTCGCGAAACCGACCACCTTAACAAAATATTTCATTTCCCACAATGCTGCTCCTTGCGTGCTTTTTTACGCTAACCATCCGAAAGGAAAATATGGTTTGCTTTCAATAGGCATGAAAAACAGTCAAACTCCCAAATTTCATGAATTGTTGTTGATTTGAATTTCCTTGTATTATTTTAGACCATTTAAAATAAGAAAAAAAAATTTTTTATTATATATAAATTTTATTAATTTCAAATATTATTAATAATGTTGAATAAAAGAATATCACATATATAATATCAGTTTAAAAACAAATATATAATTAAATTTAAATTTATTGTTTTGGAAGTTCGTAGGTAATATAAATATAAAAATTAAGTACAATGTAATAAACAACATATCTAAAGTTTGGGTTTAATTATATTCTGTTATAGCATTAAAATTATAAAAATTATATAAATTCGTTTATATAAAGCATTAATAAATCTTGAAAACAATTTTTATTTATATACATGATCATTTACAGTCATTTTCGTGTTTGCTTGTATTTAAAAATTTTTCGACGGAGTCTTCAATAAACTATGAGTATGATCTCAATATATAACTAAAATCTCAACAAAAATATTGTATATCTATTGATGTAATAAGATATTAATTCTTTTTACATTTAATATTATTACTTAAGTTTCGAAATATTGTCTTAAAGCAGTAATTTATCATCAACTACACCTTTCTATTAAATGAATCTTAATTTTACAATACTTATATATATTTTTAATAGAACAATGTAGTCTATTCAAAATAAAATATGAGATTCATGCTTTAGACGTAACACATGTCAACTTTTTTGATATATTAAATCGAAAGAAATTCTTTTCTTGCCTCTACGTTTTGAATTTGATTATAAAAGGATCTTTCAATATCCTAACTTGTATATAAATATAATATTGCATTAATTGCGAAATTTGATTTCTAATTAGAGAGTATACAAATCACTAATGTATCCAATCAGTCATGATAGAGAGATATCCACCACATAACCTAACCCCCCAGCTCAACACAAAGATTGATCTCATTTTTGAGTGAACAATATTATTCTTTTCCAATGATTAAATTACAATTATACCATTCTATGAACCAATCAGATAGTTCTGTACAATTTTGTTTTTGTCTTTCTATATGCTTTGTTTAATAACTGATTAGCTTCTCCCTATGCAACATCATTATTCGTAATGTCTGCTTCTATTTCACAAACTTTACATAAAGATCGTGTCTAATTTGAATTTTGTTAATGTTTTAAGTGTTGTCATCCTAGACTATTTGTACCATTATTGGCCGCGTGGCTTCTCTCTCTCTCTGTGAAGCATTTGATGTTGTTGAATCAAAATGTTAAATTGACATCAGTTGATCAAGAATCTCCATAACCGTTTTCAATAGCCATGCATATCATGTTAAGGAGTAGATGCTGCAGATAAAAATAACTTATTTTCTCTAAGAATAGGAATTTACATCATCTGCGGACAACGTGGTATGGGAGAGAAGTTCATTCATAGGAAAGCTCATGAGAAACTGTAGCCTGGCCTGTTCGAACTCTAAACCCCAAACTCAAACAGGATCCAAGAACACCATACTTGTGCAAAGAGCAGTCTATGCTGCCCGATACAAATATGAGCCGTAGAATAATTTTCCCTCTTATTGCTTCCCTCCGCTTTTATTCTGCCGTGGTTCTCAGTTCACCAATGCTACCATCACTGATACTATCCCACCAGGCCAATCACTAAACACGTCGGACTCGGAGTACCTTCTATCTGCCAATATAAGCTTCGGACTCGCTTTCCTTTCTACAGAAAACTCGACCAAGTATTACGTGGTTACATTCTACCCGAGTGGTATTGGTTATATATGGTCCTTTGAATGCGGCTCACTAATTGTCAATTTACGCATATATGTAAAGCAGATCAAGAAAAACACAAGATATTAGATTGGAGGACTCGTGTTGGAGTCATTTAAGGAATTGCTGAAGGAATTCTTTATCTTCATCAGTATTCTAGGTTAAGGATTATTCATAGGGACTTGAAGCTTAGCAATATCTTGTTCGACATCGACATGAAGTCAGAAGCAAATATGAATAGGATTGTTGGCACTTAGTAATTCACTACAAAAAACACGGCAATTGAAACCGACTCCAATTGCAGTTTTTGTTCTCGAAAGTATGTTTATTGTGATCGAGCCTTTGATCGCTTTATATATTGCTGATAATCAGCTCTTGAAATAAACTCTCTTTCACAAATGAATTCGTTAGAATAGTTGTTACTGTAGTATGAATTAGCCATCAAATCCGAATAACGCCGACTCGAATGCCCCATAAATTCGACTCTTGAACGAGCCCCTCCTACAAGTGGCGTTGTTGAAGAAGTTGCTACCTTTGTTCAGGTAGCCATCGAACAGAATAACGCCTGCTCTGATACCAACTGATGTAGCGGAAGACTTGGTAAACAAATCAGGAGCGTCTGCCTCTTCTGACAAAAAAAATAAAACAAGTTTGCAGACTTAAAAATAACAAACTCCGCAAAGTGTTTGAGAGAAATTATTTGATTGATAAATATTCAATTGTGTGTTTGTTTACAAATGTAGCCTCATCTATAAATACTAGTAGAAAACTTGAAAAGAAAGTAATCATAATCCTAGTCCTAGTAGAACAAGTAAACCTAATCCTTAATAAGACAAGAATAATAATTATAAATCTTACTAGAGAAAATAAACCTAATCTTAATAAAAAAAAAAACAATTACAATCCTGTAAAGAAAATAAATAAACTGACAAAATCTTTTCTTCTATACTTTTACTGTTTAAATCCAAATAAAAATCTTCTTAAACAACGTTTTTCTAAAATATTATTTGTTTATTTTCTTATTTTTGAATTTACCAAAAATATTGATAAATTCTGTCCAATATCACCAACAGCCATCCAAAACATTTATCAATAGTGTTGGCTTGATTGGATCCTAGAACGACCTGGTTTATATAGAAGTTATTATCATGCAATAAATATGAGCTTGACTTGACTTGAGCGTACGTGAGTAATGAATGGTTGAGGGTGGTGAGCCTTTCATTTTCTGCCAGTTTTTTTTGTATAGGTGCAAGAAATGTCAACACGGTTTTTCGACGCGTGGAAAATCTAAGGTGAAAGTAGGTTTGGGGGAGGGGCAAAACTAAAAAAAAATATTGGGGGTCCAAAAATAAAATTTTAAGGCTATATTTGAAAAAAATTAAAAAAATTTGGGAGAATTTTAGACGTGTGGAAAGTCTAAGGTGAAAGTAGAAAAGCTACATTACGGTCCGCATTTAGAGCATTTCTAATAGCCTCAACAAAATAGCATTTTATTGAGGCAATTTAATTAAAAGTGCAAAAATAAACTTCTAGTGGACTCATCAGTTTAGCCAATAAAATCTGATGAATACATTTGATGAGTACTATACACTCATCAAACTATTAAAAAAATTAATTTTTTCTCTCTCTTGCATCCCCTTTTTTTCTTCTCCTTTTCTTTTCCATGCACGGTTTCTTCTTCCTTCCTCTCTCATTTCTTCTTCCTCTGTTCTTCACACTTCACCGCACCCTTCTTTCCTGTTCTTTTCTTTCTTTTCTTTCCCTTCTTCTTTCTTCTTCTTGTCGTTTAGACAGAACACGAGAGAGAGAGAGAACTAAGGCGAGAGAGATCAGAACTGACAGTTGGACCGAGAGAACCCGAGAGATCAAAACCGTGAATTTGAGAGAGAGATCCGATCAGTTGGAGCTATTGATTTCATCAGGTAAAATCCATCTTCACTTAGCTCGTAATAGGTTGATAATTTTGAGTATGGCCGGGTTTGATTATTTGTGGGTTGACTCTCGGTTAGTTTCAAATTGGGTATTTGTGGGTGTTTTGATTGGGTAAACTAATTGGTTGTTTGGTTCTTTATTACAAAAAAAAACCGGTCTGTGTAAACTGACCGGCTCCTCTCCATTTATTTTGGAATGGAGAGTATCCTAATAGAGAAATTGCAGCCTGGCCTGGTCGAACTCTAAACCCAAAACAGGATCCAAGAACACCATACTTGTGCAAAGAGCAGTCTGTGCTCCATTGCATAGCTGCCTGATACAAATATGAGCCTTAGAATTTCCCCTCTTATTGCTTTCCTGCCGCTTTTATTCTGCCTTTGTTTGCAGTTCACCAATGCTACCTTCCCTGATACTATCCGACCAGGCCAATCACTTAACACCTCGCGGATCATCCTATCTGCCAACGGAAGGTTCCAACTTGGTTTCTTTCCTAATGAAAACTCGACAAAGTATTATGTGGTTATAGCCTACGCGTATCTTGATCGATCTATAGTTTGGGTTGCAAACAGGGAGCACCCATTCCCAAATTCCTCTGCCGTTCTTACCTTCAACCCGGATGGGAATCTTGTAATATCCGATGGCAGATTGTTGCACGTCCTGACTAACACTTCAGGTGGCAACGATACCTCAGCCAGGCTATTAGATACAGGTAATCTTATACTCACAAACAGGGCCTTGGATGTTTTGTGGCAAAGCTTTGATTATCCTAGTGAAACTCTTTTGCCCGGAATGAAGATTAAAGATGCTAAGACAGGATGGTCATTAACATCATGGAAAAGTGATGAAGGCCGTGCAGACCTTGCTCCTGGTCTTTTCTCTCTGAAATATTTGGGTTCTCGGAAAGAACTAATCTTAATGGAGAGGTCGGAACCATACTGGACTAGTTCACTCACTGGTGTTCTAGCTGATCTATTCGTGATTGATGGGGAGTATATTACTTGGATTAGTGACAACACCAATGAAACTAGAAGAATACTATCGGATATGTACGGGAATCTTCTGCTGATGACATGGATGGAAGTTGGCCAATATTGGTACCGGTATAACTTATCGGCGTGTGGGGCTTATCCTGTCTGCGGTGCTTTCAGCATATGCAATGAGACTTCAGATGCAGATTCTAGATGTCCCTGTTTGCCAGGATTCAAAAAAGGAACTACGTTCGCTGGATGTGAGAGAAAAACTGATTTGCACTGCAGCGATACTATTAATGTTCAGAAAGATTGGTTTCTTCCAATTCCTAAAGCTTATTTGCCCATGTATCCACAGCGGTTGCAAGTTGGCATGGCTTCAGAGTGCAAATCAACTTGCTTCAACAACTGCTCTTGTACTGGTTATGCTTATGATCAAGACCATCGATGCCTTGTATGGGATGCCCCTCTTTT
>FXXK01000609.1:0-16256 GCA_900184695.1 Betula pendula | reverse complement strand
GCTGGATAGTTCAGCCTCAAAGTCAACAAGTGTCGAGGACCTCGACATATACCACATTTCCTCCCTTGTAACCCCGCCGAGCCAATGCACCACCCCCGGACCCGCCTCATCCATCTTGCTGCGACAACGCACCTCCTTTGTTCTAACACCTGCCCCTTCGGCTTGAACTCTACCCACCTCCACGGCTCCCAAACCGAAACAGACCCCGCGCGAGCAAGGATCTCCTCTAGATTAGGAGGGGTGCCTTCCGAAGACTCATCACCAGCTCCCTCTAATGTTCCTCCCAACGGCTTTTGGCCGCACCTCTTTCCCCTGAGCAAGCAACATGCCCCGCCCTTGCCTTCTCACCATGCACTTGGCCAAAATCCACACCGCCTACTGGACCCTTCGTCGTCCGGGAAACAGAAGCTGAGACCCCACCCACTGAAACGGCCGCCCACGCCGTGGCTTTCTTAGTTTTCTTTGCCTACGCCGGTCCAGCAATGCCAGCGGCTTTCCCTTTCTTTTCCCCCTGACCACCGGGCAATCTCCTTAGCCACAAAGGCTGGGGTCTCAGGGCAACTGATAAGCCTTGAATGTTGTGCATTCAAGCCCCTTAACTCGCATTTGTTAAACCTTAGTCATTTTGTAATATAACTTTTTGTCGTGTTTTTGTGTTAGTTAGTGCTTTCAGGTCTTATGGTGAATGTGCACTCTACATCACGGATTTCCTCAAAATATGCTGATAGTCTCAACTTGGCTCGAGCGACATCATCACTTGGCTCGAGCGAAGAAGAACCAAAATGGCTCGAGCGAACTCATAACTTAGCTCGAGCAAACTCGGTCGCACCAGAATCCGATTTGAGATCTGCACTTGATTTGGGGAGAGAAAAATTCCTAAAGTTTGGGTCAAAGCACGGATTCACCTCTGAGATCCCTCAAATGATGGTTTTTGACTCCATATCCTCGCAATTAGGGATTGGGAAGACTAAATCCCTTAGTTTTAAGGGATTGTATGGTGATTTTTAGGGATTAAAGGTGGATTCAAATAGAGGCTGGATCCCTCATCCAAAGGGGTCGATTCTTCTGAGAACAAGCACGAATTAGGGTTCTAAGTTCATACGGAGAACGTCCAGCAGCTCACAACATTCAAGGAATGGATTTCTCTAATGCAATAGAGAATTCCATATCCTCCATGAGTAGCTAATTTTGTATTCATAGGAATTGATGTAGCCCTTTCCAAATCCATGGTTTGATTGTATTTCATCTTGGGAATTTCAATATATGAGTGATGATTGCATAGCTTAGAGTTTTACAAAACATTTGTAATTGATTCAATGCTCATACTTGTTCTTGATGAAAATTCTATCTTGTTTATAAGAAGTTTATTTGTCTTGAATGAAATCAACATTTCTATTTTCTGTGATTATAGGAATGATAGCTATGCAATGGTACGTTTTGACATAAAATCAAGGGATTAGATAGGCCATGCCTAGAGAAGATGATCCGTACTACATCTTAGATTAGTGTAATGTAGGTAGACGGATCATGCCAACCGAAGATGGGTTATACTCATTTCTTGATAATGTGTATGCTCTTTAGAAGATTTTATAGACCATACCTAGGGAAGACGGATCGTGCCACAACTAGTGTTTAGGTGGACGATCCGTGCCAACCGAAGATGGGTTATCATCACCTTCTAATTAAAGTGTTTTCTTGTCGATGTTGTCATATGGTTGACACCCATTATGCACATCATATCACACACATAGTGAGAATCCCATATGAATACAATCTGCCATTGGTATGAGGTTTGTGGTAAAGTCATATTCCTATGTTTCTTTCCTTATATTTCATTACGTGTTTAAGCTTTAATTTAGTTTTCAAAACAACCAAATATTTTTTTGAGTTAGATTAGAATTAATTCTGAGTATTTGATAAGCATTCGATCTAAAAACAGTCCTTGAGGTTCGACACTCTCCACATAGCCCTATCCTATAAGGATTCGTTCTATTGCGAGTGGTAGAAATTTATTATTGATCCGTAAAATCCACATCAGCAACACCTTAGCTTCCGTCTCCAGAAAGAATGACATCGCGTCCCCTACCACCATTTCGGCGCAAGCTCGCCTTGCAATCCTCTCTAGACTCGTCAGAGAACTCATACCTCGGTAGCCAAGGGCTTCTTCATAATGGACGTTCTGCAACATCCAGTCAACATTGTTCCAGAACTTATCCTTAGCCTCTGCACTTTGCGCCCACTCAAGTATCCGGTCCAGCCGTTCAAGCTGGAGCGTCGTTAAGGGCAGTTTGTTGCCACTCTCCGCCGAGGGTTTACCCCAACAACGGCAAAACTTGATAGGCCCACCACAATATCGAACTTCGTCACCCGGATACTCCCAATGCTCCCCGAACACAAAAAAGAATTTAGACTCGAGGCCCTTCAAACTCGACACCCATCATGGAAGATCGACCAGCTTCCGGCCCATAATGCCCGAGTGCAAATTCCATACCCCGTCCCACCGACCTTCCTGCTTGTACGTATACCAGAATTCTTCCAGCGTCAGCCGAGGGCGCCCTTCGGCCTTAAAAAACTCCGACCACATCATCGCACTTGCGATGATCATCCGCCATCCGTTTAGTTGCAATTGCACGAGAACAAGATTCAGGTGCTCCAACTCCTTGCGTACCAGGTGCAACACTGGAAACTTCAACCCAGCATCCAAGATCTGCATTGTGAGGCACACTTCGTTGCTCCCCGCCGACGCCACCTCCCCTTCTCTGTGCGCCGGAATCTTCATCTCCACCGTCTCCGGGATCCTAAAACGGTCGCGTATAGTCTCTAGTGCACCCTCCTTGATCAGCGAAACCCACCTTGAGCCATCGTCGGCGGTATCTCCCCTAGTCCCACCGGTCGGTACTCTCTCCGGCGACTGCTCTCCGCCCATCGCCGCAGGACCACTTTCTCCGCTCACTCCATACGCTTCTTAGCCCACCATTATCCCTCTTTCTTTTTCAAAGATGCGCTACACTTCTTGCTATCAAGCTTCACAAGGAAAACAGAACGAAGACATGTAAACCAGGAGTGTCACTGTCATATGCAGCGCCCTTAAATAAGCGCCAGAGGCAGGACAATTCAAATACCTTTCGTACAGCGCGCCCCACCACATTAATGACATGTTACGTCTATTGATTGATGTCCGTACAAGACCATCCCTCTACAACCTTGGCCCCATAAACGCTAGCCATATGTCGTCCCCCTCCCCCCCCTCCACCCTCTAGAACGTCAAATCTGACAATTCGATCGTTTTTTTTTTTTTTTAAAAAAAGCACAAGGTCTCCATCGTGCTGCCCTTTCCCCTGGCAATAACGACTCCCCCCCCCCCCCCAGCACCGAAGCGCCACAATCCCCACCAGCACGACACAGAAACATGCACCCAAAGCACTCGGTACAACCACACAACAGAAGTCACAAATTCAACAATGGAAACAAAACCTCATTCTCATTTCTTTTTGAGTACAAGACCTAGTTAACAGTTACATGGACAGCACATCCAGCTTACATTAAATCGCCTAGTACACAAAAGAAATACAAGTCAAAACACCCATAAGCCAAATAGTTACACCTCGGTGCCCACTCCTTCGACTTAGCGATGGTCCCCATCGGACACCCCAGCACCAACACCCTCAGAAGGAGAAGTCTCTTGTTCTCTGTACTTCCCCTCGGCCTCCTCCACCGCTCGGACCGTCTCGTGTTGGTTTACCATGTGGCGCTTCACCAGCTGCATCGATATACGATCCAAGCATCGCCCCTCTCCTTCCAAGTGCCCCACCCCATGACCCTCACGGAATGCCTCTATGCGGCTGCCACCGAAAGCCCCCTCCCTCCCCCTCAGAGAGGCGATCTTTGTGTCACCACTCAGACATCCGCCTACAGTCTTGCCACCAGTTATTCTATCTCCGAGAACGTTAGCAAGCGGATGTTTGTCTCCGTTGAGTCCGGCGCCAAACCCAGAACCCCTACTCCCACCCTTGTCGTTGTGGGATTCGACGAACCTGTCCGCCGCCCCCCTTGATCATCGGCACGACCCCCCATGGAACGCGAAGGACTCCCCCCGACTGGTTTGCCATCCCCACAATCCCAAGCCACCTCCGAAACATATTCCTTCTCATTCGAACTCAACGACAAAGAGATCGGATCCTAGGCAGCCGCCCCCGCCACTGAACTCGTTCCACTACCGACAACGGCAAGAGTACAGTTCCCCTTCAACCTATCACTCTTGTGAAGCGTCTCCCCGAATTTTAGAATAGTCGCAGCCCTCTCAGACAACCGCGGCAGTGCGCCTTCTACCTTAACCCTCTTCCGCCCTCCATAACCCTTTCGACTAATTTGCCGCAACCTAGAGCCCGTACTCCCCACTCCGCTTCTTTCCTTATCACGAGCGCTTGGCAGCGGCCCAATCTTGGTCCCCGAAAAGAACAGCCTGGTTGGAGCCAACAATGATAGCTCCATCCCTAACATCTTCTCTTCCACCGTCGACCTATCTAGTCTATGGTATAATAACGACATCTCCAAATGCCACGGCTGCAAAATCCACTTAGGGTCATTCCAGTGATTGACCCTCTCCAAATGCCACGGCCCAGGCGAGCGCCGTCTTCACCCTCCTCAGGTGCACGTCACTTAGCTCTGGGCCCTTTCTAGAGTCATGCGGCGGCGTCCCCCAATCTTGAAGTATTGGCCACTGCATCGAGCCATCGCGTACCTCCTCCTTAAACCCCTCCCACCCCTTGCCAGCCACAATGATGACCTTTTTCCTCCATTCCCTCCAACTCAGCTGCACCTTTGTCACTTCCATCGGCAACCCCATACTGCCCCGAGAGTGAAACGCTTATGCACCCTCCGGACACTTTTGCGGATAAAACATGTACAAGAACTCGTTCGCCTTCAGTGGTGGCCGGCCTTCCTCCTTGAACAATTCCAGCCA
The DNA here is from genome assembly GCA_900184695.1 of Betula pendula. Classification (NCBI taxonomy): domain Eukaryota; kingdom Viridiplantae; phylum Streptophyta; class Magnoliopsida; order Fagales; family Betulaceae; genus Betula; species Betula pendula. The sequence goes on along the minus strand of FXXK01000609.1, from coordinate 11,293 downwards.
CATCACGGCCACCGCATAAAATACCATATACCCCGTTGGTGTCAGTTGTGCAGGAGCCAGAGACAATCGGTGCAGCACCTCCCTCAAAACGCCTAGAAAGGGGAGCCGCAACCCATCCCGTTGTTGGTCCTTCGTGAACACAATCCTATCTTCAACGGTTACATTCACCAAATCCTCCGACCCTTCAGGCAACCGCAACACGACAGTGCTGGGAATGCCATACTTAGCCCGTAACCACTCCAAGTGCTCCGCTTCTCCCTCCACAATCCTCACAGCTACACAGGAAGCCATTCAATCTCAACTTTCAGACGCATAGTTCTCCGATCTCCGCCGTTGTACAAGTGGTTGCCTCTTAACGCCAGAAGTCGACAAGACAAGTGTACTTATAGGCACCCTTTCATCTCCACCCTCTCCCCTGCTTCCATCCACGTGTCACCAACGCCAAGTTCCAAAAAGCTGATACCTTGGGCGGCCTCTTGAAGAACTCCTGTAGGACCCACAAAAAGTCCACTTAAGGGCCCAATTGGACCCCCCCCCCCCGACACCGAAATTCCCATGGACAAATCTTCTAATGGTCCAAGAGAATTGGGGGACTCCTATAGGGCCCACAAAAAGTCTATAGGAAGCCGACGGGCGCAGCCTCCCCTCCCCAAGGATACCAAAATTTCCATGGAGAAATCTTCTAATGGTCCAAGGGAATTGGGGGACTCCTGTAAGGCCTAGAAAACTCCCTAATCAGCCCACGGCCCAAGCCCGGAATTCAGTAGGGCCCCAACCCCTAAGAGAGCACAGGGTGGCCCTGGCCCAATAGACCGCGGCCTAAGCCCGAAACCTCCTAGCCCATGATGTCGAGGCCGTCCCCTAGATTCTCTAGACCCACCGGCCGTTCTTCCATCCCCCTTTCTCTCTTCTCGGCCCTATGGCGTGTCGCCCACAACCAGAGCTTGACGTCCTCATAGCCAAGCCTTGCCTCCTGGATCTCCTAGGCCCATGAGTCGGTCGGAAGATGGGTGCACTAGCCAGAACCTAGTCACGACCACAGAGCACCCCCACCCCGCCTAACAACCAAAAGAGAGAAAAAGGTAACACGCCCGGCAGTTGATGGTGACCGTCCTTGGCGTTTTCCTCCCCCCCTCCCCTCACTCTTATAAATATAAAATGTATCATCCCTGTAAGAACCCTAACCTAATGCCCATACATTTCTCTGATCATCCCTCTCACTAGACTGTCAGAGGGACTTTACTAGCCAGAGCCAGCGAAGTCATCTCTGACCGCCTTCCATTTCCTATGTAGGCTCGACGACTCTGAGGCCCAGTTCCAGGCGTCGGGTTGCTATAGTTCCATACACCTACACTCATGATTTTTCATGTTTTATCACATTGCTATGTTTTAACATGTTTTTACTAAGTTATTATGAGCTTTGGTTAAGTTAGAATGTGTTATAAGTAGAAGTTTTGAGTTAATCACACATCTTGACCTTCGCCAAACGTTCCACTACAAGGATCAAACATTCACCCTGGATGGCCGAATGATCAACCTATAAGCTGAACGTTCAACAATAGTCATAAATGGATGATTAAGAGTTTTATTGATTGATTAGTGCTCCTACTACGTTATTAGGTTTTTTACGCTCATAGGTTAGAACTGTCTATATATATTATGAATAATATTAGGGTACGTTTCACAATGTCAAGAAGACCGAGATGTCCGAGTCGGTGGATGAGCGTTTGAGGTAAGTAACTGATTACGAAACTGTATACATTTAACGTGCAATATGTCAGCGGACTGAGCATTTTATATTTTATGTCATGAGCTTACCAATTTTTATAACATTTTTACAACTGCTTCAAAGGAATATTTGCTTATATTTATGATTTGCAATAAATGAACGATATTTGTATTGTATGACATGATACACCATCACGTGCGGGCTAATGACAATGGGTTACCATTATACAGGCTTAATCTTATGGTCAAAGAGATTTACTTTTATGTTTGGTCTTGGATCCAATGATTTTTTTTTTTCCGACCAGTGCACCATTTACGAATGGGGTCATGGTTACGGCGTTGCTAATAGTGGGGGCCATTCAAGGTCGAATTCGGTTGGGCTATTAGTATAAGACGGTATGCTTGTGCTATATTCGGGGCACCGGTGTTGTAACAGATGTTGTCTCGAGAACGTGTAAACCTGAACGGGAATGGGTTAAGGGCTCAAGTAAACCATATGGAGGAAAGCTATGATTAATTTTTATATATGTATAACGCATGATTTTGTGCATCAAAACCTTAGTGATTTGTAATCGTAATTATGCCATCACTCTTCAAAATAAACCACACTTTTAAATGGTGTAATAACAAAGACAACACACACAATTTGCGAAAACTCATATTTAATGATTAAAAGATACAACCTTTATTTAAGGCTCATTTCATAACCTAGTTTCATAGTAATTTACTTACTAAGTAGTGGAGTTACACAATTGCTTCTTCTATCCGTGAAACACCCTGGCGTTTTGCAGATTTGTAGGTTGCTAGGCTGTAGAGTGAGAATATCGCTAGGATGAAGATTCCAAGCAAATGGCTCGCATTGTTAGGTTGGATAGCCAGAGATTATCTGTTATATTTTAGTGATATCAGTTTGGAAGCTTTGAGTCTATTATTGATGATTAATAATGCTATTAAGAATTTATTGTTAGTCATCTTAGATCAGCTATTTTCGTTTTTCACTATTTACTCTGATAATTAGTGATGTATAGTAAATTCAGTCAGTTACTGATTAATTGTTTTGAAGGAACTATGGGTAACACTTCAAGTTAATCAAATTAATTGACTTAACTTTAGGGATGTTATAATTTGGTTCCAAAGCCGATACTCCACAGACTCTCTTTCGAGAGAGTAAAGATATCCCTGAGTCTCATGCCTTATGGTTTAAGACTGGGAAACGAACCATGAAGTTAATTCTCAGTTAATTAATTTCTCTAAGGTGTTATATGGACACACTCTATTGCTCCACGATCTGTTATTTGCTTCTGAAATTTGGCGAAATTTGCTTTTTGTAGTTAGTTTACTGAAACTTTGTGTTCGGCTTGCATTTGAGAAAAATGGTGTTTCCATATACTTGGGAACAATTTATTATGGATGTAGTTTTATGATTTTGGATATGGATTATTCTAATTTTGATAATTCATTTGCTTTATTGACTTGATCTAATAACGAAGATTCATTAAATAGCATGCTAGACTTGGCCATATTGGGCAAGATTGAATACCTTGATTAGCTAGAGAAGGCCTCATAGGTAATTTCGCTAAGGTCTCTCTGACCATGTGTGAACATTGTTTGATGGGAAAGTCATTTAAAAACTATGTAATTAAATATTCCACAAGTTTGACTTCGTTATTTACCTCTCAATTTGATTAAATATTTCACAAGTTTGGCATGGACAAACTCATATAATTACTATATCGACCAAGCTTTCTTTTCATCAATCATGTCATTAATCATTAATGAGACAAACTGCACTAAGTAACTTTTCCATCCGATCCTCTTGCTCATTGTTTTCCATTTTCGCCAGGGGGGGTTGTTTTGACGGCTAATGATGACACAAATAGTCTCCACATAATATCATTATTATTTCTTAATGACATCAACTATATACTGACTCACTTACCAAAAGAAAAGGTAATTTATTTTTCATAATGAAATAACTAAACTTTGCCAGTATGAAGAATACATTTATTTTTCTTCTTGTTTTTTGTGAAAGAAGTAAGCAATGATATTGATATATGTCCTAAAGAATTTGTAGCGAATATAATAATATTCATGGACAGGAGTTGCGATTGGAGCTGGGTGGCAGAGCATTGTAGCATATGTTAACATAGCTTGCTATTACGTTGTGGGTATTCCTGTTGGCGCTGTGCTTGGATATGTGTTTAACATGGATGTCAAGGTGAGCGATCTTTGTCACCTCTCCCACCTTATATTTACCTTCATTTTTTATTATTACAAAAAAAAAAAAGACTTGTTAACATTTTTTTTCTCGGTGTGATCTTGTAGGGTGTTTGGATTGGAATGTTGTTCGGCACATTTGTTCAAACTATTGTACTTATTATTATCACCTATAAAACTGATTGGGATGAACAGGTGCCGTTTAGCTTTTATTTACCCAACTTACTTAAATGAAAGTAATGATACAAGTCAATTTTATTTTTATTTCAAATTGATGTGATTTTTAAGATTACCATTGGATCAAAAGTTAATAATAATTCATCATAAATTCAATGGTAATTTTAAAAATTACATCAATTTTGAGTATACACAAGATAGACATTGAATTAACATGTATCATTACTCCATAAATGAATATTTTTATTTTCTAAATTATACATTTTCTGATTTTTTATAGTATTTGTACATCTGCAGGTAATTCTAGCTCATAACCACGTTAAAAAGTGGACCGTGGAAGATGCCGAAGATTCAAAGCTGTCCACATCAGATGTATAACTTCAACTTGTTTTTCTTCTCCTCTCCACCTTTTAAAAATCTTAAAATGCTAAATTCATTTAGCATGGGATTTTTGTTTTTGTTTTTGTTTTTTTTTTGTTTTCCCCTCAAATACCTTGAAGGCGGTTGCTTGGATTGAATTATACTTTCGTAAAGTACCAATTCTTGAATAAAATAGGTTTCATTTTATCTGCATTCCATACGCTACAAATATATGTAAGCATATTCACAATAATATTAAAATTGATATGCTTAAATACGCAGCGGAAAAATAAGGTGGTTTAGAATTACCTCCAGCCATTGCTTGCTCAAGCGCAGTAATATTCTCAAAAATATGAATAAGCAACCTCCAGCAATATGAAACAAAATAAAAAACAATTTTGAGGTGTCTTCTGACCTATTCCTAACTTTAAGCCGTATTGATGGAATACACAGGCACTGCATTTATAGGCTAGGTTAGAGACCCTCAATTAATTTGTCAGCTTTAATTATTCCTCCCATCAAAGAATAAATTGATTTGAATTTAAATAGATTGCAATCAGATCAATTTGCAATCAAGTTTGATTCCATATGATCTCTTTATTTGGAATAAGAAAATCAAACACCGTAATTATAATTATATGCGACACCGTAATTATAATTATGAAATAATTCATAATTATATGTGACATAAAGGGCCATAAATAGAATATCTAACATTCTCCCACTTGACCCTTATGACACATAAAATCGTTATGTCGGCATTCAATTTTATAATTTGGCCATTATTTTATTTATTCCAACCATTCATGGTATCCTCCCACTCACACAAGGAATACTACACATGAATCATGGCGGTAAAACTTTTATATAATAAGTCGTCCCTTCCATGTGTTACAATATATAATATCCCCTAAATGAGTACCATATGGGCAAACAAAACTTTATGAATAAACTTCCCATAAGTTATTCGGGTCCAAACTTTATTTTTATCCCCATGGATAAAGTAATAAATGTGCACAAAACTTTATTACATTAACTTGATGTCTATAGACTAAAACAAACTAAGTACATGATAAATCAATGAGTCCCATATGCTCCACATGACTTTTAAATAGCTTTACCGGTAAACCTTTAGTCATAGGATCCGCAATCATCAATTCAGTACTTATATGCTCAATGAATACTTCATGTCTTTTGATATTCTATCTCACACGAAGGTACTTGATGTTGATATGTTTACTTCTGCTTCCACTTTTATTATTTTTGGAGAAGAATATGGCAGCACGATTATCGCAGAAGATCTTGACTGGTCTCTCTATAGAATCGACAACCTTGAGACCACCAACAAAATTTCTCAACCAAAGTGCCTGTGTAGTGGCTTCATAGCACGCAATAAATTCTGCCTCCATTGTAGATGTAGCAACTATAGTCTGCTTGCTGCTTCTCCAGGATATAACCCCTCCAGCAAGGAAAAAAATATATCTTGAAGTAGACTTTCTGCTATCTACACATCCAGCAAAATCCGAATCTGAATACCCAACCACCTCCAAATGGTCAGTGTGTCTGTATGTCAAACTGTAGTCCTTGGTTCCTTGCAAATACCGCATGACTTTCTTTGCAGCTTTCCAATGTTCCAGTCCTGGGTTGCTTTGATATCGACCCAACATTCCAACTGCCATTGCAATGTCAGGTCTAGTGCAGACCTGTGCATACAATAGGCTGCCTACCGCAGATGGATATGGAATGTCTTTCATCTGCTCTTGTTCCAATGCATTTCGGGGACATTGATCATTACTGAATCTATCCCCCTTAATGATAGGTGCTACTGAAGCTTTACAGTTCTTCAATCTGAATCTCTCAAAAACCTTTTCAATGTAGGCCTTCTGAGACAGTTGTAATATTCTTTGTTTTCTATCTCTGTGAATCTCTATGCCAATGACATAAGAGGCTTCACCCAAATCCTTCATTTCAAAGTTTTGAGAGAGGAACCCTTTGGTCTCATGTAGCAAACCTAAATCATTACTTGCAAGCAAAATATCATCTACATACAAGACTAAAAAGATAACTTTACTCCCACTGACCTTAAGGTATATACATTGATCAACAAGGTTCTCAGTAAAACCATATGAGGTAATAACCTTGTGAAATTTAATATACCATTGACGGGAGGCTTGTTTTAGCCCGTAAATAGATTTCCTTAGTTTGCAAGTTTTCTGACTCTTATTATCAAAACCTTCAGGTTGTTTCATGTAAACCTCCTCTTCAAGATCGCCATTTAGAAAGGCTGTTTTCACATCCATTTGATGTAGCTTTAGATCAAGATGAGCTACTAATGCCATGATTATCCTAAATGAATCCTTCTTTGATACTGGAGAGAAGGTTTCATGATAATCAATGCCTTCCTTTTGAGTGAAACCCTTGGCTACAAGTCTAGCTTTATATCGTTCAACATTACCGGACGCATCTGTTTTGGTTTTGTAAAATCATTTGCAGCCTACGGCTACAACTCCCTTTGGTAAGTCAACGAGATCCCATACTTGATTTTTAGCCATGGATTCCATCTCTTCCTTCATGGAATCGAACCAAAATGCGGAGTGATCTCCACTCATGGCTTGTGAAAACGATTTTGGATCATCCTTAGGCCCAACATCAAAATTGGACTCTTGGAGGTATACAACATAATCACTAGAGATTGCTGGTCGACTTGTTCTAGAGGATCTTCTTAATCCTACTTCCTCCGCATTTGGCAGAGGTTGAGTAGGTTCATTATGAACTTGTTCCTCATGAATAAGTTCATTTTGAACTTGTTCCTCATGAGTAGGTTCAACCTGAACTTGTTCCTCATAAGTTGGTTGTTCTGAATTTGATTGTGGTTCAAGGTAATTAGTTTGATTTTCCTTAAACACAATCAAGCGTCCTTGAGATAAAGGAGCTCCAGTCAACTCTTGTGCTTCCTCTAATTCAATCCTTTGAGGATAAGCACTAAGTTCAGAATCCTCTAGAAATTTTGCATTTACGGACTCAACAATTCTAGGACTATGAAAAGGACAGTAAAACCTAAATCCTTTGGAGTTTACTGCATAGCCAATAAAATAACCGCTGGTTGTCCTTGGGTCTGATTTCCTTAGATTTGGATTATAAATCCTCATTTCAGCAGGACAACCCCATATGTGTAAGTGAGTTAAACTTGGTTTCCATCCATTCCATAATTCAAAAGGTGTCTTAGGGACAGCCTTGGATGGGACCCGGTTTAATACATACACAACAGTTTTTAAAGCTTCACTCCATAGGGATAAAGGTAGCTGAGAATTACTAATCATGCTCCTANTGATCATAAATGCTTACCATAATAGGAGTTGTCCCTTCTTCATAAAAGGTCGTAAATTCTCTTATATGGGAGCCGAACCTTAAAGGTCGGCGAGGCTCCTTTAAACAGGAGCAGAACCTCGGGGGTCGGCAGAACTTCATATACGGAACCGGACCCAGGGGTTCGGCCGGGTCCCTATCACATCCACCGAACCTTATGACCAGGGTCGGTGGAGGAGTGGACTGGGCTGGACCTGCATGGGCCGCGCTGTAAGAGAATCAGGTGTGGGCCCAACTGTAGCTTCGGGCCCAATCCCCAACAAGTAGGTTCAACCTAAACTTGTTCCTCATCAGTTGGTTGTTCTGAATTTGATTGTGGTTCAAGGTAATTAGTTTGATTTTTCTTAAACACAATCAAGCGTCCTTGAGATAAAGGAGCTCCAGTCAACTCTTGTGCTTCCTCTAATTCAATCCTTTGAGGATAAGCACTAAGTTCAGAATCCTCTAGAAATTTTGCATTTATGGACTCAACAATTCTAGGACTATGAAAAGGACAGTAAAACCTAAATCCTTTGGAGTTTGCTGCATAGCCAATAAAATAACCGCTGGTTGTCCTTGGGTCTGATTTCCTTAGATTTGGATTATAAATCCTCACTTCAGCAGGACAACCCCATATGTGTAAGTGAGTTAAACTTGGTTTCCATCCATTCCATAATTCAAAAGGTGTCTTAGGGACAGCCTTGGATGGGACCCGGTTTAATACATACACAACAGTTTTTAAAGCTTCACTCCATAGGGATAAAGGTAGCTGAGAATTACTAATCATGCTCCTAACTATGTCCATAAGAGTATGATTCCTTCTTTCTGCTACACCATTTTGTTGTGGTGTGCCAGGCATTGTGTATTGAGGAACAATGCCTTCACCTTCAAGGAATTTCGCAAATGGACCTGTCATTTGTCCCCTTTCAGTGTACCTTCCATAGTACTCTCCGCCTCTATCAGAGCTTACGATCTTGATTTTCTTTTCCTTCTGTTTCTCTACTTCTACCTTATAGGTCTTGAAAGCATTTAATGCTTCAGCCTTATCATTTAGAAGATAGAGATACATGAACCTTGTATGGTCATCTATAAAAGATATAAATATCTTTGACCATTGAGGCAGGGAGTAGGAAAAGGCCCACAGATATCAGTGTGTATGATCTCAAGAATGTCAGAACTCCTTTTGGCACCTTTAGTGGTCTTGTTGGTTTGCTTTCCTTTTATGCAATCCACACAAGTACCAAAATTAGTAAAATCAAGAGTTTTTAAAACTCCATCATTTACTAACCTTTTGATTCGCTCTATGGAGATATGTCCCAATCTCCTATGCCATAACAAAGCAGAGTTCTCATTCATGAGACTCCTCTTTATGCCAAGATCCACATGCAATGATAAATAGTTGTTTTTAAAATTGGGATCTAAATCGATTTTGAATAATCCATCAACTTTTATTTCACCACCAATAAAATTTTCACCTTTAAAAATACTAAAGGTTGAATTAACAAACAAAATTCCATAACAAAAAATATCCAATTTGGAAACAGAAATTAAGTTCCTTGAAAAATTTGGAATAAAAAATACATTATCCAGATCCAAAATGTATCCAGATTTCAAAATCAGCCTGAAAGTCCCAACCGCTTCCACTTTTGAAAACAATTTATTGCCGGAGTAAACACGTTGTTCATTGATTGTTGGTTTCCTTGTGTTGAGAAAACCCTGCATTGTTGTTGACAATGTGGATTGTAGAACCCGAATCAATCCACCATGTATTACAAGGAGCTTCAACAAAAAAAGATTCATGACAAACAAGAGAGATGATAATACCTTTCTTTTCGAGCCATCTTTTGTACTTCTGGCAATCCTTCTTCATATGCCCACTCTTTTTGCAGAAGTAACAAGCATCCTTTTTGTCAGTTTTCTTTATTGACAACTTGTTATCCTTCTTGGGTTTCTGGGCATGATTGCTTCTCTTGGCATTTCCCTTATCATGAGTAGCCATATGAACACTGTAAGGCTTCTCATGCTTTAGTCTCTCTTCTTCTTGAACACACATGATCAAAAGTTCATTTACTGACAATTTATCTTTATGTGTGTTGTAAGAAATTTTGAAAGGGCTGTATTCTGAAGGGAGAGAATTCAATATGAAATGCACCAAGAACGACTCAGATATTTCAACCTCTAGGGACTTTAGTTGAGCAGCCATCTCCCTCATTTCCATAATATGCTCTCGCACACTTCTGGAATTGTTAAAGGTTTTGCTTGCCAGCTTTTTCATTAGGGTGCTGGCTAAGGCTTTATCAGAACTGACAAATTGTTCCTCAACAACTTTAATAAATTCCTTAGCCTTGGTGCATTCAGGGATAGAACCCCGAATGCCTTTAATGACATGAGATTTCATAAACATGAGACTCAAGCGATTAGATCGCTCCCACCGTTCATGTTTAGCAATCTCTGTTGGTGTACTTTTGTCCGTGAGGGCGGGTGGTGTGTCCTCACGGAGCGCCAAGTCAAGTTCCATGCACCCCAAAGTAAAAAGCAGATTTTCTTTCCATTCAGAAAAATTATTACCATTTAGCATCGGAATAGTATCAATCAAAGCAGAAGAAATAGCTGCAATTATCAAGGAAAATAAAAATTACTTTATTGCTATGAAATAACTTTATTTAAATTAACCAATGTCAATTTAATAGTAAATTTCAACCTACCTGTGGGCAAAGGTTGCATCGCGCATGAAATTTACTCTCTTATTTACAAGACTAATAAATTTAACCACTAATAAATAAAATTCTCCATACCTGTGGGCAACAAAAAGAAATTTTATTTTTTAATGTTAAATTTACTATCTTATTCTAATTAAGTCATAAAAATAAAAACGTCCCTGTGGGGATTGACAATTAAATTTATGAATTAATCACAACACGATGTTAATTTTCTTTATGAAGTTTATATAAGCTTGATGTAATTATCATAACAAAATTAGGATGCTGTGGCTCTCCCAAAATTGTTGTGATAATCACTACTTCATTAACATCTAATAACTGAATGGATGCCAAAGTAAAGGTCCTAGGAATAAAACCAACCAATATGAAGGTGAGGTAACAATAATTTTCCAAAAGACAACCAGGTAGGTTCCTGGGAAAGTAAGGGGGCTCACAATGGACGCATTTAAATCCCAAGACTTTCTTAGACAGAACTTTCCTAGACATTGTATTTTTAGATAGTACCGTAAATTCACCAACATGTGCAGTTCAGTTAATTATTCTTAGGTCCAGGCATTTAACAAAAAATTTATATCAAGCAATATAAATAACCAAAAATTATTCCTAAGTTCATGCAATTAAATATTAAACAGCATAAAAAATAACATGAATAAAACTGCATTACAAAGACATAAGAGGATGCATAGCTTAATGGTTTTTGTTAGTGGGCTACCTCAACCACGGTTCAAAACACCACAAGCCCCTTT
>FXXK01000608.1:0-28097 GCA_900184695.1 Betula pendula | reverse complement strand
AAAAAAAAAGGAGTATATAAGCAAATAACATCTCATCATAAAATGGTAAGTTTGAATATAACGTGCTTAGTCATCTGACATATCGCACTTCAAAAATCGCAGTTTCATTACTCAATTAAAACACTTACCTCGATTGTTCATCCAATACTTCAAACATTTTGCAAAATCTCTCGATAACTGAAAAATAACTCAACATGCTAAGAATGTAATCGCTTACTAATTGTGAATCATTGTGTGTCCTTTGTCTTAAAAACCTCTAACTTGGCTGTAATGGGTCTATTAGGTTAGTGGGCCTTTAATGGGTATATGAGGTTAGTGGGCCTTTATGGGTTTATTATGTTAGTGGATATCTAGTTGTAATAAATCTATTAGGTTGTTAAACAAATAGCTGACAATTCTGTTAAGAGGTTGTAACTGATTGGGTCTATAAAAAGAGACCTGCTCAGTAGAAATAGGTAGAAAAGAATATTTTGAGTGTCCATTGTTGAGCCGGAGAGATTGGCCTCTCGAAGAGCCATTATCATTTAATACATTTCTGTAATATTTTCCTATTTTGATCCATACTTTCCTATAAACAATAGCCAAAAATCAACCAAAATCAGTAAGTCCTTTACAATTGGTATATCAGAGACGACGATCCTACAATGAAATTCCAGGATCTACAACTGAGAAAGGCTTTGGAGGTATTGAGCCAACTGCAACAAACTATGAAGGTAATGGTGGAGAACACACGCCATTTGGAGCGTAAATGGGACAATCTTCTTCAGATTGTGCAAGAAATTGAGCAAGAAGAAGCAAACAACCAGCAACTCAAGAAGGCAGATATGGCTTTCGGTACTCAAGTGAAATCCATTGAAGATCCCAACCAGAAAGGCTCCCTCAAAGATGATGTAGAAAAACCCATTATAGATGAGGATTTAGACTTGTTCATGGAGATAAAGCTCATGAAGAGAGGCCTCTGAAGGTGGAGATGAAGCCAGAGATGGTGATTCAGATTTGGAGCTCATTTGGTTTCAGTCCTCGATTGAAAGGGGTGAGGTATGGGTTTCGAACACCACCGTAATTTATGGAGTGTTTCTAATGCTTTGAAATATTTTGTGGGTTTAAAGCACCGATGGCGTTGGAAGTTTTCTCGGTAAGCCATCGTGGGTGCTGAGAACTGAGCTCCTGCAACTATCATGGGAAGGGCAAGGAAACTGGAAATGGCCCTCTTGAAAGCACGCAGGCAAGCAGCGTTCTGCCTAGCTTTACAAATATGGAAAGCCCTATGCAGCAGCTAAGCTTCGAACAGCTGGAAATAAGGCGATTTCATGGAAGATGGAGAGTGGTAGAAGCACAAATGGCCTGGGGAAGACAAAGTGACAGGAGGTGTGAATTGCTAGCTGTCCATGGGGAAGTGGAATTTGTGCTGGATCACGTAAGGGCAGGTGGCAGGTAAAAAAAAAAAAAAAAAAAAAGGAAAGGGAAACGGTGCAGTGCGCGTGAGAAATGTGCTGGCAGGTGGAGGTTAAAAAAAAAAAAAAGTCTTTCACAGAGGCCTTTGGGTGAAAGGCACGTTTTCTGTTCACATCCATTACAAATGGAAGGGTAGAGTAGGTGGACTTGTCACTTGTCAGGAAGGAGCAATCGTGTGTACGGTGTGTGATTAGTTGAGGTGGTAGTATGGAATTGGAATTTCTTTCTCTAGGCAATAGAGTGAGTTGGGCTACCATATTAACAGGTTTGGGCCTTGCAAACGAATGGACTATTGTGATCAACAGTACCCACAATGTTGTAAATGGAAGAGTAATCTCTATTTTTATATTATTTGATTACCACACCTTGCGGGCAAGGTGTTTTGAAGGAATGAGGAATGTAATGGGTCTATTAGGTTAGTGGGCCTTTAATGGGTATATGAGGTTAGTGGGCCTTTATGGGTTTATTATGTTAGTGGATATCTAGTTGTAATAAATCTATTAGGTTGTTAAACAAATAGCTGACAATTCTGTTAAGAGGTTGTAACTGATTGGGTCTATAAAAAGAGACCTGCTCAGTAGAAATAGGTAGAAAAGAATATTTTGAGTGTCCATTGTTGAGCTGGAGAGATTGGCCTCTCGAAGAGCCATTATCATTTTAATACCAAGTTTTCTTCATCTTCTTCGTATATTACACATTTCCTGCAACTATCATCTTTTGAATCTATTACTTTTCATACAATTTACACCATCAGCTTAGAAAATCCTTTACATTGGCATTTCTGGTCATCATCAAACATTTGACACGACTATTAAACGTTTAATTCTTGAAGATCGAACATTTGATAAAGAACAGTGGAACATTTGATGTTTGTCCAGAATGCATGAAAGTTCAAAAACTCCTATCAAACATGTCTACAATTATTCTTAGACTTAGAATATCATCTAATTAATATAAAACAACATTAAGGAATTTAAAAACATACTTTTAAAGAGGTAAAACACAAAGAAATTCCTTTTATTAAAACATCTTGGAAAAGTCTTCATAAAAGCCCTTGAATTATTATGACATAATTTAAAAGTATAAACATGATCTTAACTAGCAAAATATAACATAATAAGAGTAAGGATTCAGAGATTACCCTTGGAAAATATAACTTTCTTCAAATGAGAACTGTCATTTAGAAAATTCTTCTCAAGTTTAATCAAATGTTTTCTAAAGAGTTTGGATTGGCTCTAGGGTGTTCATGAGGGGAAATATGGTAGTATTTATAAGGAAGTGGAGTGTTAAACCAATTTCTTATGAAAAAATTATTTTTGGAATTGATCAAACGTTTAGTCTATTTATATTAGAGAATTAGGGTTCTTCTTCAAACGTCTGATGAAAGTATCGAACGTCTGACAAAAGCACATCGAGCGTTCCATAAAAGCATCGAACGTTTGATGTTTGTATTAACACATTCTAAGCATTGTGCAGGCTTTACAGAGTTTGTGTCTGTACTTTCCAAGATCGAACATTTGATGACCATCATTGAACGTTTGATGACTGCATTTTCTGATTAAAAAGTTATTTAAATGTTTAATAAAAATTGAAAAAGTCAAATATTTATAAAAATAATTTTTAAATATTTAGGGGCATTATAGCTTCACACTGGAATATCACATTGCATGTCATGATTAACTCATTAACACAATATTCAACTTACTTTAACCCTAGATAACTCATTAATACTTGAATACCCCATGTATTAGCTACCCATGGCAACCCATAGAAATCTAGGGTTTACATTCACTACCCATAAACTAATAAAGCTAACCCATAGAGAAACTCTAGGTTTAACACTCAAGAATCCCCAATTTGTTGTTGGGAATAAACATGCAAATCAAAGATATTGCGCAGTGAAAAATAAAATATTCCCTAACTGAGATCAACTTTATGAAGAACATGTAAAGAATAATGCTATTTAAAAATTAAACTAGCAAGAACATAATTACTTACTTGGAGATTAAGGCCATTCCTTGGCTTTATGAGCAAAGAATTTATGCTCCTTTGAAGAATACCAAGAACATCAAGAACACTTCCAGATCTTCTCAGCAATGACTATAAATAACCAAGAGTGTGAGCTCTTTCTAGCTCTTCAAATATTAAACTTGGTTCTCCGAAAATTAATTCAAGAAAACTCACAATTCTTAGCAAAAATTAAAAGAACTATTATTGGTGTAATTTTCTAGAGGTATATGTACCTTTATTTATATCCTTGAAAAACTAAACAATGCATGTAAATAAGCAATGTGGGACAACTGCATAAGTGGTAGGAGGCTAGGGTTTATATAAAACCCTAGCTACTCATGAAAACATGCCTAAGGGCCAGGGAATATTCCTTGGCCCTGTGCGTCACTTACAAAGCTGCTGGGCTTGGGTTTTACCTCAAGCCCAGTTATCCCACTTACCTCTCTAGCTATTTCTGCACATTTTTTCCTTTGGCCTATGTTTTAATAAATTAAAACAACCTGCTCAATAGATAAATAAAAGCATGTCTTTAGTTAATTTATAATAGCTTGGTGAGGGACCTAAAGAAAAAAATAAATCTGGCTAATAATAGTATATGACTACCCCAAGTCACTATTAATTACAATTGATTCTATTAAACAATTGTAACTATACTCCAGAATTTATTCTTGATTAAATTAACAAAGTTGCCTTTGACTCACTTATGGTCGAGTATGATTCCTCTATGAAATCCTCCATAGCAGAATTAGGACTATGATACTGTCATACTATATTCTTTACCTCCTATTCCTTGTGTACCGAATTTTTATGCTTATTATTCTCTCTCATGTGAATACTTCATTCATTAGGTAATCTATTTTAGAATTTTCCTTTCAAAATGCTCTGGTGAGAGACTGAGAATAATTCCATATAAAATCTTATTCAATGGGATATTTCTTGTCATTTTCTAATTAAAGGATTTGGATTCCCTATTGAGTAAAGCTTCCCTCACAATGCTACATGTGATTACCTAACACATAGATTATGTTGACCGCATTAAGGTCTCATTCTAATGGATCAAAATAACCCCACTTGACATTTGAGTCCGCTTTCTTTCAAGATTTAGAATCATGAGTATAAGTAGTCAGAGAGTTATTGTCTTTTCCTTAGGACAGTATTTTTTTGGAAAGACAACTTTTGGTCCATTCAATATATACCATCTTATACACCTACACATCAATCTGAAGTATCATCTTTGCTTAATTAAGGTAAATCACACAATTGATATGTAACAGTCTTGCCAATGAAATGTCTAATTCCATTGCCGACTGTGAACAAATAAATGTTAGAATACAAAGGTTATAGTCTTAGACCTTGTGTGACAGAAACCCCTACTCATATCCATAGACCATAGTATGGGGACAATCATAAAAAATCATACAAAAAATTATATGCTATATGCTCAAATATTTAAGTAGTGAATAATAATCATTTATTCAAAACAAAAAATAATGTCAACATGTAAATAACTTGGGATTTAGGGTGTAATCCCCAACATTTGTACACTTGGAAATATTTTAGGGTTTGGGTCTTACCTTGATCAAAGGAGTAATCCAAAGTTTCGCCCCACAAAACTCCTACCCGTAGCTTGGCAAATGCTTAGACCTCCTCAACCAACAAAACCCTAGAAAATTGCTAAGATTAAGCACTACATTCAAGAAATGTAGCTCAACATGCATACAGTTAGAGTTTATGAATTTTCCTCAAACCAATCGGTGAAAATGTAGTTCTAACACCAAGAATTGTGTTTCCGATGTAAGATTTTACGTTGGAAACACCCACAAGATCAACCCCTTAAGGTTTTCCTCAAACCCTAGGAGAGCTAGTGTGTGTGTGTGTGTGACGTGAAAGAGGAGAGAAATGAGCTGAAAATGTTGTTTCAGCTATTTATAGTTGACCCCTAACCTTCACTGTTCGAACTGATAAATGACCAATTCGAACCAAACACTACAACACAATCTCGTTTGAACTAGCTATTCCCTGTTTGAATTGGATAGATAGTTGTAGTTCCGTTTGAACTAAATGGGACGAGGTTTAAACGGATGTCTTGGCTTTCCCTCATACACCTTCATTCAAATTAGACTTAGGATGAGACTTAGAACGGACATCTCGGGAATTTTTCAGAAACTCACTATTCAAACTAAATTAGAGCGACAATTAGGACGGAGCTATCAGGAACACATTTTTAATTCCCTGTTTGAACTAAACTTAGAATGTGAATAGAACATGCGTCTCTGGAACACACCCGTTCGAACTGAAAACCCCAAGTTCGAACGAATAACTAGAAAACTGACTTTTTATGAAATTTTCTAAGTGTTTCATTTTGATCTTTAATTCTACTTGGCTTATTTACTTTGTTCAACTATGATAAATATTTTAAATCGTTCTTGGGTGTTATAGCCCCTTTCACACATCAAACAAGATGGTACTCTTAAGGGACTACTGTAATGCCCCTAGATTTAATCAATAAGAATAATTAACCTGGAGAGTTACTGGAAGTTCTTCCCAAATTAATTAACTGGAAAAACTACTCCAAACACTTATCATAGTGAATAAAATAGCGGAATGTGAAAACATGTTATCTGAGCTACAATTAATACCTCAAAACATCTTCAAAAAAATTACAACTCACAATCCATAAAAGAATAAGAACATCTAACTGTCTAAAAAGACATCACTAAACTTCAAAGATACTAAAATACAATAAACTTGCCTACGGTTCTTTCTCCACTACCAAAGCCTGAAGAAAGAGTCTAAGCTCCAATTCGATCTAGTACTTGTAAAACTGCCAAACAAATAAATGTCTCATAGGTGGAAAGGTAGCAACTCCGTAAGTCCACAACTTAGTAAGTAAACATCACATATAAATAAACCATGAAATAAGCCCTTATGCAGACTCAAAATGATTATGCCTTTAGAAGGTTTTTGCAAAAGGTTTTAAAAATGTTTGATCATGAATGCCAAGTAGTTGTTTTATAAAATAGGGCATGACTCATGATAATTTCACTTTGAGGAAGATAATCATTTAAATATAAATCATAACGTCTTTGCACGTTCAATTTACATTTCAACCATAACTACATCTTATAACATCTTATTCTCATTCTATAACATCATCATACTCGTATATTAACTCTCATATGATGGAGGTTATTTTTCCGTATCGAAACCTCTTTTTAATGATGATCCATAACATACCGGTACACAAAGCACCATAACATACAGGCATACAAAGTACTGTAATATACTGGCACATGAAGCCTCGTAACAAATCGATACATGGAGCACTGTAACATATGAGCACACAAAGTACCGTAACATACCAGCTATGCCGTTGTACCCATACGTTAAACCTTGTACAATGGAGGTTAGCATCAGATATTGGATTTCTATATAGGTAATTTGTAGCATATTAGTACCCCCACCATTGTAAACATATCGGTAATGCTGTCATACCAGCACCCCATTACAAGATAATGGTAGAGACCTGTGATTATCGAGTCACCGTAACGCATGCTGACACCTCATTACAAGGTAGACATACTAATATCGGAAAACCCGTCACCAGTAATTTATAACGCATACTGACTCCCCTTTTGGGTGATCGTAAGTCATGCCGGCTATGCCGCCATACAAACTCCCAATTAAAAGGTGGTTGTACTCATATCGAAAAACCCGTCACCGAGTGAGCTGTAACGCATACCAGCATCCTCTTCATGGAAATTGTAAATCATACGAGCACCCTCATTGGGTAAGCGTGAAGCTCAATTACATACCTTTTAGCATTCATAACTTTCCATCATTATTCATTGTTAAAACATGCTTGATAAATTAAACATAATTTGGGTTTAGAAATAACATCATGCAATGAAATACAATTAAGGCTCACATAATGTTAGAAAATCATCATGGGGCTCGTTTGGTAAATCGATTTTTGTTTTTGTTTCTGAAAATTGTTTTCGATAACAAAAACATAAAACAATTTTCTATTATTTTTTGCTAAAAAAGCGTTTGACAAACCTTTTTTTTTTTTAAAAAAAAAACCTAGTATAATTTCATTTAGACAACTGTTCTAAAAACTATTTCTCTTCTCACACATTGATTTATTAAAAAATTTGTAACAACTCAATTACACCAATACCAAAAAATGAATTGGAATCTGGGACAAAAAAGAATCAAAATGATATAATATATATATACTAAGGAATAGAATCCAGTAAAACATATAAGAGAAAGAAAAATTACCATGAAAGTTAAGCAGAGGTTTGTAAATGAACAAAGCTACTTAGAAACATATTCGGACTTAGCTAGATTAGACTCAGCTCGAACTTGATTCAATTATTAATTAAACGGGTCGTTCACGAACACAAAAATAAGCTCGATTATTAAACAGTACATACTTGTTTAAACTCAGTTCAGCTTGTTTAACATTCGTTAACAAGCTCGTATAAGGCTCAACTTGTATATATATATAAACTTATAAGTACATTCAATAATTTATGTTATATATTATAATTTAAGAGTATATTTACAAATGTATGTTATGTGTTATTTGTTATATGTTATACTTATATGCTATAATGCTATACATTATAATTTATAAGTATCTTAAATAATTAAATATAATATGTGTATATATGTATATATGTATATATGTATATATGTATAAGTATATAATATATAATTATATGCATAACAATATATATAATATCTCTCTTGACAGTGGAAGAAAAACTAAAAGACTAAATGAAAACATTAAAAACTGTTTTCGGAAACATGTATAAGTTGTTTTCAGATTTTGTTTTTTGGTATTTTCGTTTTCACTTATTTTTGTTTTTAAAACGGTTTGCCAAATACGTTTTGCTGTTTTGAAAATAGAAAATCTGTTTCCAAAACAGCAACCAAATAGCCCCCATATGTTTCATACTTTAAGAAAATCTCTAGTTTTCGTTTACAATCTCATGCATAAATATTTTCATATACTTTTATAATCAGTTTACTTACATCAAACGTTAGATCCAATCTACGAGATATTGAAATATCTAGCTCCCTAAGCTACAAATTCAAACCCTAGTATTAGTCAAACACTAATCATAGACCCTAAACACATTTAGAAACCTAAAAACACATTGAAAACCCTAAAACAGGCTTCCAAGGCAGTTAGGATTGATCCTAAGGGTTCTAGAATCACTCATGGCTGTTTGGTATCGATCCTGTTGGGCAGGGATCGATCCTAAAGGACCAGAGATCTATCTTGAGGGACTTGGGATTGATCTTGTCAAACCTAGGATCAATCCTGTCAGGGCTAAGATCGATCGTTCTTGTGTCAAGATCAATCCTAATGCATTCCATCACCAATTTGGGGTCCTTTCAAGCCCCCAAATATATATCCAAACAATCTTGAATGTCCCTAGGGTTCCTACAACATCCAAAAGTGTTCAAGAATAATTTTAAGTTTCAAGGTTACATTATTGATAAGAAACGAAGAATATCAATTACTTTGTTTGTATACTATTGTTTAAAACACGTATTTCTTCAAAAAAAATTCATCTTGTCATGAAAACACAAGCCAAAAAATTTAAAGTTATGACTACAACAAAAATACAACAAGAAACTAAATGATTATAGGTTTAGGAAAGAGATACAAAAGAAACATCGAAGTTAAAGGCTTTACCTCGTGAAAATGGATGGAAGGAGTACAAATATGGCTTAGGAACTGATAAAGATCGAGGTTTTCGGGCTCTTCCCTCTTCTCCCCTTCTTCTCTACATTCTAGGAGGCCAGGTTTTCTAGCAAATAGGCTCTCATAGGTTTTAAGGTTGGTTAAATAGGTTCAGGGTCAAGTTTTAGGGTTTTTGGATGTCAAAATTGAGTTTATGTCGCATGAGGATCAATCCTCCTGGGTAGGATTATATTGATTAAAAGAAACATTTTTAAACCATGTGTATTTTTTAAAGATTTTGTATTTTAAAAGGATTTTATTTTTTGGAGATATTACAACTACCAAAAGGAATCCGAGAGGCTGGCTTGCTGGCTAATTGAGTGGAGGGATGGCCATAAAAGGCGTTGATTGAGAAGGGGTTTTTTTTTGGGGAGGGGGGGGGGGCTGCAATATGGCATCTCAGACAAGGTCAAGATGTTCAATCATGCACACTCTGTGAAACCATCGAATTTGCAAGGATGAGGGAGCACTAAAAAAAAAGGTAATTAACGTCGGTTGTCAAATGATGTTAAATCAGTTTAGGTCGTTGATTCGCGTCGTGTCTAACTAGTCATGCCCTTTCGGACTAGATTTTTTTTTTTTGTTGTTTTTGGGCCAACCGACATGATTTGTTGTCATTTTATGAGCAACAACATCAAAATATTCACGTCGATTACCTGCAGCCAACGTGAATAAATTCATGTCGGATCAATGCAATCGACTTGAATTTATTCAAGTCGGCTATATTTAACCAACTTGAATAAAATGAAGCGAATATATAAAAATATATTTTTTTTAAAAATTGTGCTTCTTGGCATCCCCTATGTGCCGGCCTGTGGGGGACGCCAGGAAGCACGAATGGTAGCGGCATGGAGTGTAGAGGCTAGGGACGGTGGTGGTGTGGTGCGTCTGAGAATGGGATAGACAGAGAAGAGTAGATCTAACAAGGAAGGACCATGATATGAAATTCTCGAAAAGTCCTAGTGAGTGGTGAGGGGTGGCGCGGTTCGACAGGAAGGGAGGCGCAGCTTGCCAGCGGTGTAGTGGTGGAGGGCGGCATTGTTGAAGAGGGAGAGAAATCACCAATCTTCTTTCAAATTCTACAAACATCAAATAAACTCTCTCGTTACGAATCACTTTCTAAAAACTCAAAATCTTCAAATACCCACATAGAGGAACTGAGAGAGAGGAGGCGTAGCTTGCTAGCGGTGGAGTGGTGGAGGGTGGCATTGTTGAAGAGGGAGAGAAATCACCAATCTTCTTCCAAATTCTACAAACATCAAATAATATTAAATAACATCAAATAAACTCGCTCGTTACAAATCTCTTTCTAAAAACTCAAAATCTTCAAATACTCACCCAGAGGAACTGAGAGAGAGAGAAAGAGACAAGAGGTGTAGAGAGAGAGAGATTAGATAAAAAATTTCCTTTGCTTTTGAATTTCCTTTGTTTGAGGAGAGAGAGATAGAGAAAAGAAAAATGAATGAGAGGGGAAGATGGAGATATGTGCGTGAAAGAGACAGAAAAACGAATGAGAGGGGAAGAGGGAGATATGTGTGAGAGAGAGAGAGAGAGAGAGAAAAGCAATGTGTGGGAAATGAGGAGGTGGCATGGTAGACAATGTGTAGAAAATGATGGAGTAAAATAATGAACACAATAGACGAGGTGGTAGTGGCACGACTAGACAATGTGTGGAAAATGAAGAGTTTTCTTAGTGGGATACAGCTGGTGGGATTTAAGGTCGTTTAGGAAGAAAGGACGAGAATATTTTTGGTGGGAGTTCAAAAATAATTATGCATTTTCATTGTTTAAGAACGAAAGGACGAGAAATTTTTCTAAATTAGCGTCTCTTGCATACAAACGACACGACTCAATTTTCTAAATTTTCTAAATTGGGGTCAATTACGCCTTAAACGACTCAGTTTTAATATTTTACAATTTCATTTGGAGTTGGTTACTTTAGGGGACGTTAAAATTATAAAGCATAGAGAGTCGTTTTAACTGAACCAACGTCAATTTGTCACTGCCTTTAATGTCGTTTATGGTTAAATGACAGTAAAATATAATTTTCCACATCGCTTCAACAATAATTGAATTGAAAATATCAATTTATCGTCACGTGTAAGCAAAAAACGACAATGGGAGTCTCTCTAATCAAAATGACTAAAAGTAGAGGGAAAAGGGCAATTGTTTCAACTCCAATGAGAGATTCACACCGGGCCACCATTTTTGTGGTGAAGCAGCTATTCATTATTATGGCAAAACCCGAAGGAGGCGAAGGGCAACTTGGGCAGAATTTTTAAGACCAGGGGGAGGAACTAGAAGGAACTACGAAAAGAGCATACCCAACTTATAGAGCTCTACCTCGAGGACAAGGATCGTGTTCAAGGGGAGAGGAATTGATAGAAACCTAATGCTACTTGAATTAGGATGAGCATTATCATAGAAGAAGCAAAGTTGTGTGAGGATTTCATGAGCAGAGTCGTTTATCTCTAGTAGTAGTAGAATCTTATTTTTATCTTTATCAAGTTATCTTATCGTATTATGCAGTTGAGTCTTGTTATCCGTAGGTAGTAGAATATTAGAGGGATTGGGGTCTTGGGTCGTTTTTCTTTATAAGTAGTAGTCATGAGTAAAGGAAAGACATTAAGAAATATTATCAAGCACCTTGTGTCTATGCTGGTGACTTCTACACTAAGTGGAGTATTATTCAATACAATTCCATTCCTCACTTACAAATCTTCCATCATTCACAACCCACACACATACATGTTCTATCACCCAACAAGTAAATATTTAATTGAAATGTGAGGTGAATGACAGAGACAAAGTTTGAACTTAAGATCTTTGGCTTTGATATCATATTAAATCACCACTTGTTTAAAAAAACTTAAGCTTATAGGAATGGATAAATTTAACCATAACAATATCCAAAAATGTTTAGCGCCTAATTAATAAAAATGTATAGAATGTCGGCATTCTTGTAATTTAAAAGAAAGAAACGTTATCAAGGCCAAGAGAATATGGATTCCTACTTCTCCAAAAGGGAATCAACATTCCTAGTTGGGAATCCACATTCCTAGAAAAATGTAGGTGGGAGGGAATCTACATTTCCTTCGATATTTAGATTCCTTCCATTTAACAACAACTAAATGGGGGTAATCTTTTAGAATTATCCAAACACCTTATAAGCGCCTCACTGATGAGTTCTACGTTTGATGATTTGGAATAATAGGCCAAATTGGGAGGAAAGACCCAAGGTCAACTGATGAGCCCATAAATTAAATGTTTCTAAAGAAATTGAGGACAAAGTCTATTTTAAGGGGGGGAGAAATGTTGGGATAAGATTAGGTTGAGATATGTTTAGTAGTTGAATTAGAATAGACTTTAATTAGGATTAGGATATTTAAGATTAGGATTAAAATTTAATTTTCTTACTCGAAATCTTAGTAGTCTATTTAAAGACCATTTGCTCTTAATAGGTATTTGGTTTAGAACTCTTATCTCTTATGATTGATGTATTGGTTGGGTTGGGATTAGAGTTGTACTAGAATTGCAGTAACTTTGCTTATTTAAGGACTATCAATCAATAAAGAAATGAGGTTATGAGTATTTCATCACATTTGTCGATAATTACTCTAGATTTGATTATGTGTGCCTAAGATTTATCCTTCAGATTAATTGGCGTATATATTGCTATTTGTAGTTTTCTCTATGTTGTCATGGAAAAGCAGAATATTCTTAATTGCAAGGCATATTTTGAGTTTGGGAAGAACCCAAATGGAGTTCCATGTATAGTTCCCAGCTTTTTTTCATGAGAGAAGTCATGTTAGATTTTGTCTTCTTTGGGCAAAAATCCATTATACCATTAGAACTTTGGACACATTCCAAGTTGAAAGAATTAGAGTGGCCGATGAGAATTAAGGAGAATTTTCTAATGAAGATGATGACCTATGCCCTATTGAATGTGTTAGAGAATTTAAGATTGATGAGGAATTCTCCAAAATTCTTGAAAAAATCTTTCTTATGTTATTGGTGAAACTCAATACTAGAAATTTAGGGACCCCCAGTTTTCATCCTTCTATTTCTTCTCGCAAAATAATTGAGATGAGCAAACTTTTCACCATAAAAATGAATAAGGCCTTTTTTCTTTTTATGATATTTTGATCGTCATATATTTATTGACATGTAATAATAATGTGATACATGTAATTAATCATCAAACACTTGTCGTCTTTCCTACCGGAGCTATTTTGTGGTCTCTCCTACTCAAAAAGAGCTCTATCTATTTGATTTGAATGATGTTTGTGAGTTTGAAAGTGCAGTTAGGCATGGCTTGTGCGTTGGAAACTCTCTGTGGGCAAGCATACGGTGCAAAACAATACCACATGCTTGGAATATATCTTCAAAGGTCATGGATAGTTTTGTTCTTGTCCTCAATCTGTCTTCTTCCTCTTTTTATCTTCACAACCCCAATTTTAGAAGTTTTAGGCCAAGAGGAAAATATTGCAGAACTAGGAGGAAATATTGGTTACTGGTTCATTGGCGTGTTGTTTTCCTTCATTATAAGTTTCACATGCCAAATGTTCTTACAAGCACAGAGCAAAAACAGTGTTATTACCTACTTGGCAGCATTTTCAATTGCCGTCCACATTATCCTCTCATGGCTTTTAACTGTGAAATATAAGCTTGGGATCCCTGGTGCAATGTTGTCCACATTGGTGGCATTTTGGATTCCAAATATCGGCCAATTTATATTTGTTATATGTGGAGGTTGTCGTAAAACATGGATGGGCTTCTCATCATTAGCTTTCAAGGATCTTTGGCCGGTTATCAAGCTTTCGTTGTCATCTGGTGTTATGCTCTGGTAAGGCTTTCTCCATCAAATATTAAGTTGCTACTATTTTTTGTTCTTTGTTTAAATAAATACATATTAGGTTGGCAGAAAACTTGAAACCACAATATTTTAGTTCATAGACTCTTGAAGTTTGTGACTTTTTTATCTAAAAAACAAAAGGAAAGAATTTATGACTAATGGTTGCATTCGTATAACACGTATCTAGAACTTTTTTTAATGAATGAAATTTCTTTCATGGCAGTCTCGAGCTCTGGTACAACACAGCGTTGGTTCTTTTAACAGGAAACATGAAAAATGCTGAGGTCTACATCGATGCTCTATCCATATGGTAATTCTTTCCTGGCCTCGCATCAATTTTTTTTTTTTTTAAAATGTTTCCTTGGCTTTTGCTTTCATGTTCTTATTGGGTACATCATCCATCAAACTTAATAAATGTTTTATGCCCCTTGATAATTCAAATATATGATTATTTACAGCATTAATATCAATGGGTGGGAAATGATGATATCTCTAGGATTCTTGGCTGCAGCAAGGTATGACCATCATCTTTATGATTACTTAATCAACATCTTTATATTTGAAACCTAATTTCAGAATAAATGAATGATCAATATGAATTTTTTTCTAGGAAAATTTGTTTTCTAATCAGTAAATGATTTTATGTTCTGATCTACTTCCTTGATTAGACTTGACCTTCGACTATTGTTTCTTAAATTTGTGGAGATATTGGAAATAACGATGTATTGAAGAATGTTTTGACCTCATTCTTGTTCCTATGTTTTGGTGAAAATCTTGCAGTGTCCGAGTATCAAATGAGCTAGGAAGAGGGAATTCAAAAGCTGCAAAGTTCTCAGTTGTGATGATAGTGCTGACATCATTTACAATTGGATTCGTGCTTTTTCTATTTTTCCTTTGCTTCAGAGGACGTATTGCGTACATATTCACCGATAGTCAGGCGGTGGCTGAAGCAGTGGCAGAGTTGTCACCTTTACTGGCTGTCTCTATACTACTGAACAGTGTTCAACCAGTGCTTTCTGGTACTCTTCCCTTTTCTCGGTTATCTTCAGACTATATCTATAATACCCATCTTCAATAATTAGGTTTTAGCTATTGCTATTTTTACAATGAGTTATAGTGTTAAATGGAAGGGTGCCTATAGGGGTGTATACGAGCCGAGCTTGAGCGAGTAGTGCTTGCTCAAGCTCGGCTCGTTGGAATTTTCTCGAGCTCGAGCTTGATACGAGCTTCGTTTTTCTATTCGAGCTCAGCTCACCAAGGTGGGAACCCTGTGCGAACTCGAACTCGATGATTTTGGCCGAGCTCGAGCTCGAGTACACGGTTCGAGCTTGGCTCGAGTACTCATTCCACAGTCCCAATTCCAACATCTTATATGATCCCCATCTCTGCGAGAAATCCAAATACATGGATGATGATGAACGGCCACGATCTACTACTCTTACTCCTATGGAGGCGATGTTGCTTAAGAAGTTAAAGGACGACTTGGAGAGGCTACCAGAGGATCACGGTACGGAAGAGTTTTCTGATATCCCCGTGAAGGGATTTGGCGCTGCCTTGCTCGTGGGTTGCAAATGGCGCAAAGGGTTCGCTTTGTGTTACAGATTTGCTTGAGAAAGGAAAANACTTGAACTCGATGATTTTGGCCGAGCTCGAGCTCGAGTACACGGTTCGAGCTTGGCTCGAGTACTCATTCCACAGTCCCAATTCCAACATCTTATATGATCCCCATCTCTGCGAGAAATCCAAATACATGGATGATGATGAATGGCCACGATCTACTACTCTTACTCCTATGGAGGCGATGTTGCTTAAGAAGTTAAAGGACGACTTGGAGAGGCTACCAGAGGATCACGGTACGGAAGAGTTTTCTGATATCCCCGTGAAGGGCTTTGGCGCTGCCTTGCTCGTGGGTTGCAAATGGCACAAAAGGTTCGCTTTGTGTTACAGATTTGCTTGAGAAAGGAAAATATAAAAAGAAAATGTCATGGGTACAATGGCCATGTTTGAAAAGAGTAAAAAGTAGAGAAGCTTTTCATAGTTGCAGAAGGATTATCAAAGAAGAAGAAATGGTCAATATGTGGGAAGAAAAGAACTGTGGATTTGAGAAGTCACACGTCTCACATCTCACAATAAAGTAAAACACTGCGTGAAGAAATGAATAAAGTGGAAGCTAGTTGTAAAACACTAAATATGTGAGTAGAAGTGTGATGTAAAACAAACAGGACAGAGTTTTCCTCCAAACTAGGTTGGAGGAACTTCCTCCAACTTCATCTATAAAAATGCCATGTGTTCCTTTGCATGTGAGAAGCACATACATTTTTTAATTGTAAGGACAAAGTTGGAATAAGCACATGCATTTTTTATAAGTTTTTTTCAACTTTGTCCTTGCAATTAAAAAAGACATGTGCTTCTTACATGCACACGAGACCATGACATTTTTATAGATAAGGTTGAAGGAAGTTCCTCCAACTTAGTTTGAAGGAAAACTCTATCTAAACACTAAAATTGTTGTAAAATACTAAAAAGTAAAGCTTGTAGTTGTAGAAGAGTAGTGTTTGTTTTTTTTTTTAAAAAAAAAAAAATTCAAAGAGTGGCGTTTTGTCATAAGTGAGTAGGTTGAACCGGAAAAAAAAAAAAAAGAAGTCACACATCAATAAGGCAACTTTTGAACGCGAAAAAAAAACATAAAAAACAAAAATTAACTAGTTCATTGAAAAAGACGAAACATACATTAAAAAAAGAAAGAAAAAAAAGAACTTCCTGAACGGGAAAAAAATATTAATTGGCTATAAATTATACTTAAGCTATGAATTTTACTTATTAACTTAACAAAAATATACTTCAGCTATAATGATAATATTTAACTTATTAACTTAACAACAAAACAAAAATTAACTTATTGAACCATAAAAAAAATATATACTTACCTATATTAGTATAGATATAATAATCGTATCATTTGATCTAAGTATTGTCATATGATATCAAACAAAAAAGTATTATCTGTTGGAGATCATCCAAAAACTATTGCATAGCGGAAGATAAAAAATTTAAATAGATCTAACTGATCTAGGATCGTAATAAACTTCAAGAGAATTATGCTTTTGATTTTCACAAGATTAAAGTAAAACATAAATTAGATTTACTTACAAATCCTGTCGGCCTTTCTTTAGACATATAGGGCTATTTGAATTCACCTTTGCATCTTTATTATTGATGATCTTCGAAGCTGATGAAGACACCAAGAGCTCCAAAATCTTCAAAGGCTTGAAGAACTCTAAGAACATGAAGAATATGATGAACATGAAGAACAATGAAGAACATGAAGGATATTGTTCTTCATAAATCTGAATCTTCTTCTTGATGGCTGAATATAACAGTGAGTTTGGACTCACAACTAGAGGCAAGAGAATAATATTTTTCTTTTACAGAAATCACTCTCTAATAACTTAAGGCTTATTGTCTATACTTTGTAATAATGGAAGTAGTTTTCCAATGAGTGAGTTTTCCGCTTATAACTGAGCCTTTATTTATAATACTTGAAAAATTAAGAGAGCTATAAAATAAATCATGTGGGATAAGAGGATAGGCGGCTAGGGTTTGAAAAAACCCTAGCCACTTATTCCATCAACTAAAGACACATAAGGCTAGGGAATTTGAAAAATTCCCTGGCCCAAGCGTTAATTTCACTGCCTTGTCACTTGTTAAGTGACGCATAGGGCCAGGGAATTTTTCCCTGGCCTATGCGTTTTTTCTTGTATGTACTGCTTAGGTTTTATCCTAAAGCCCAATTCTCTCTCTTGCAATTATTGTACAGTTTTTCCTTGAGCCTATATTTTTAATTAAAACAACTTGCTTAAACAAATAAGCCCAATGTTTTAATAAATAAAAACAATTTGTCCAATAAATAAATAAGCCTATGTTTTAATAAATTAAAACAACCTGCTTAATAAATAAATATATAACTGAAGCTCATAATCACTTAGTCAATTTACAATAGCTTAATAAAAGACTCGGAAGGAAAATAGATTTATTTACTTTAGTCCTGTGAAATTTCTTCATCTGATGACTCATCACTTTGACAAAAAATTACAGATAATTCCACTAAATAAATGTGATTGAACTCTAAATCATATTTTGCCACAAACAATTAATCCTTTATGACGTAGTGATCAAAATTACCATATTACCCCTCCATGGAATTTATTCCGCGGTTGAACCAAAGATGAATAATTGTCACTTTGTTCACTACTTTTCTTTCCTTAAGTACCCGAATCCAAACCTAATGATTTTTTCTAATGTACCCTATGAGATTTAACTCATCCTTGTACACAATTTCAGTTAAATACCACTGAAAATGTCCGTGCCCAAGACATTGGATAATCATTTTTATTGATCCTAAAACAAGAGAAATTTCCTTATCTCTTTGTTCTCCTACAAAAGACTTAGACTCCTTGAAGAGTGATCTTTCACAATACTACATGTTAATTACCCAATGTAAAGAGTATGTTGACCACATAATTGATCTCACCCTATGATACATCAAAGTAATCCCCACTTGACATCTGGTTCACAAATTTCTCAGAATTTAGAGTAATATTCATAAGTGGTTGTGCACGCTCATTATTCTCTATGATAGTCATTATAGGAATGATAGCTCACGCGGTTCTGTTTTGTGTATAGCCTTGTATACCTTGCTATAACACTAACTATATCAATCGGAAGCCACACTACTTCACTGGATTAAGACAAATCATCAAGGTTGACATGTTATAGTCTAAGTGAAATTCTCGGTTCAACTTATGACTACGAACAATATTAATAAGTTACAAGGGACTTTCGACTATGGTCTTCTGTATGACAAATTCCATTGCTCATACCATAATTAAATCCAATGTAACTTAGGAACTGTCTATTTGTATATAACCGGTAGATATACAAAATCACATATATGCTACGTAAAACAATAATAAGTATGCCTAATGTTCAATAATCAAATCAGGGAATAAACAACAATATTCATTACATCTAAAATATCTTATGATCAATTGGAGTTTTAGACACTAGTTCCAACATTATCATTTGATCTTGGATCTTAAAATGTGATCTAACGATTCTTATATATCTAATTATATAAAATTGTAACAATTATCAATATATTAACTAACATATATTAAGTTAAACATTAACAATGATAATTATTATATAACCATATGGTCTTATGTATATAATGATAATGTGTATGATCATTATGGGTCATAATTATCATAATTCTTAAATAACTAATGATAATACTTAAATTATATGATATTTATGAATCATATTTATCATTAGTATATAATGATAATGCTTTGATCATATGATCATATAATCTAAATATGATCATGTGA
Organism: Betula pendula; assembly: GCA_900184695.1. Taxonomy (NCBI): domain Eukaryota; kingdom Viridiplantae; phylum Streptophyta; class Magnoliopsida; order Fagales; family Betulaceae; genus Betula; species Betula pendula. The sequence continues at coordinate 8,626 of FXXK01000608.1, read as the reverse complement.
TCTAAATTCTAACAATAATACTTGGAGTCTTAGATCGTGAATATAAGAAACACATTTTTGATTCCAATGCTAACATATTTGATGTTATACACTAGTCACTAGCATAATAACTTGACTTCTCTATATAATGTTACACACTACCATAGTAACATATTATATAATGACTAACTTCCTAACTACTTATTACTTATGTAACTTATGTTAATTAAGCTGTTTATTAACCTAGTAATATTAAGTTAGTGTATATTAATTGAATGATCAATATACATAGATACATATTTTTATTAATATATATATATATATATATATATATATATGAATATTAACTAACATATATGATTACATACTATTATGCTAATGATACTATGTTAGTTAACTAACATTAATACAGTGAGGTATTAGAAAAAACCCTAGCCGCTCTAGAGAGAGAAATAAAAAAAATGACGGCTGGGGAGGAGGAATCTCTTCCCTATTTCCTCCTCCTCCTCGTTTTCCTCACATGATGAGCNTTTTAATAATGTTGATGTGAATTGGACTGCCTATGTCTTCGAATTTGTCTGCTTGTTGCAGATTTGATCTATAACTGAAGTTGTACATAGGTGTGTGGAAGATTGTGTCATAGATATTTGCTTGTTTTTGTCTATGACTTGTAAGCTCATAGCCTTGAGCTATGGTTATCGAAGTTTGTGGTTTATTGCCTTAACTTTTGATTGTAAGAGCTTTTGCTCAAGAATTGTTATCAATGGAAAAGTAAAAATTCACATTAAAAAAAAAAAATTAACTAACATTAATATATTTGTTAATAGTTATGATAACATATATTAAGTTTGTAACATTAACAATATTAATTAGTATATATGTCTTAACTAGTTAGTATGCTATTATTTATTGTTAACATATAGTATACATCACTACATGTATACTTTATAGTATACATTATATATAATTATCTAGATACTTAATTATTTTATTAGTATAAATTTGTATATTTATGTAACAATTGACATTATATAATTTATGTGATTATCATTTATATTTATAACTTAATTTGTAATTATATATATATATACATATCGGAATTAAAAAATCATATTATATGACTTGTGAGATTATCAATGATAAGTATAATTATTATAAGTCCTAATTTTTTATAATTCCTAAGTATCTAATAATAATACTTAAATCATATACCATGATCATATTCATATGATATAATGATTATATAATCATATGACACAATGTTAGATTATTATAGGATCATACAAGCATATTATATTATATGAATAATATAATTAAGTATTTGAATTGTCATTTGATCATATGATTAAATATTGATATTATTCATTTGTACTATTCAATCTATATATAACTAATTAATTATTGTTACTTAATATATTTTGACTATTATTACTTAATAAATAATATACTATATAACATATTTTATTTAACACACACACACACACACACACACACATATATATATAATATACTATTTATATACGAGTCGAGCCGAGTTTATACGAGTATGTATCATTTAATAATCGAGCATAATTTCGTGTTCATGAACGGCTTATTTAATAACCGAGCACGAGTCCAGCTTAGTCGAGTTGATCTTGAGTATGTTCACGAGTAGCTCTATTTATTTACACTCCTAGGTGCCCACACTCGACGCGCCTTTCCACGTGCATTTCAAAAGCATGTTACAAAGGCTTACAAGACATTCATTTGTAACGCCTGGCTTGATGACCGATAGGTGTTATGCCTAATAGTGTGAATATGGAGTAAGATTCAGGCCTTACTTCGGTAGTTGCTCATCTCCATCAATGGGGGGTGAGGCTATAAATAGCCCCCCTTTGGATGGGTTGAGGTATCAGATCAATTGTTGGCAATTTGAGTGACTGTCAAATTCTTTCTCTCAGTGTTTTTTGAGTGCTCTTAAATTGTGGGTTTTGTGATTATTACTCCAGTAATTCTTATAGTGTACTCCATTGCCAGGAGAAAGAAAACTACTGGAGGATCACGTAAAACAACTAACTACAATACAAGTGAGGTACTAATATTTTAATTTCGCTGTGCAGTTGATTTTTCTAACATTGGTATCATAGACAAATTGTTCTTCCCGTGAGTATTTTCTTTAGAAACAGAGGTTGTGCTTTAGAGTTTTTTGAATAATCAGTGAATTTTCCTGAGCCACACTCGACAGTTATCTTCTCGCACCACCACTGCACATCGTGTGCACCAGTGCCACACAGTGGTGCGAGCACACTGTATCTTGTAGCGCATCCAAAAGGGACATGTTCAATTTTTTTGAGCGCGCCCAAAAGGGGCTACACATTTCCCTGCTTCAAGAGCCACAGCTAAACAAAGTCACAACAAGCGGCTTTTTAAACTGCAAAACCTAGGGGCTTCGTGTACTGGCTTGATCCACTACAATCCAATGGCAAGAAAGAAGCCCGTTGTGTAAAATGGTGTGTGGCAGTTTTCGCCGAACAGAGAAGGAGCATGTGGTGATTATTGCTGCCGCATGTGAAGAAGAAGAAAAAAAAGAGAATAGTGCCTAGCGGCGGCTGGGCCCCCACATGAGGCTGCCATTGTGTGAGTAAAAAGGTGGGTGGGTGTGCAAAACAAAAAAAAAAAATTCTGGGTCGAAGGGTTGGTCTCAAGTAGGGTTTTAAAACACGAACGAGCTTGGCCCATTTAACAAAGAAAGCTTGCCAAAATGGGGTCCATGGATCAATCCAAACAGGTTGGTCCAGGCCATCGGACCAACCTTTGAGGCGCGGCACTCCATTTGTCTTTGATGGCTCTCTGTTTTGCAAACATATATGCTATTTGTAATTTTTTTTATATGGTTATATGTTTTAAATCACATTTTTTTAAAAAAACAATAAAAAAGGAGGCATTTATTTATGCATTAGAAAATGCCTAGATTATTTTGAATAAGTTGGAGTATGGTTGAGTTGAGTTTATCCTCCCATACAAATTTTTGTGCGAAAATTAAGTGAAGTATTAATAATTTGATGCTTGTGGCGAGAGATATGTTTAGGAAGCTTAGCGAATTTTCGATCCTACGATGTGTTATAATTATTTATATTTAACTTAGATTAACATGGGGAATTTTTTTGGATGTGTAATATCCCTTTGCACAATTTTTTGTAGTGAAATGGCTCAAAAAACCATTGTTGCCGATTTGAACAACAGGGAAAAATTGGATGAGGAAAATTATGACATATGTCATTGAAAGATCCAATGTCCTAAATGAGCAAGAGGTCTTGAAAGCCTTGACCCATTCACTGACTGAGCCTGAGCAAGGGGATACCGAACAACATAAAAGGGATTTTGCAGCCTTTGAAAATTGGCACAAAAAGGATCGATGTGCGCTCTTTACTATGTTAAGTAGCATGCACAGTGATCTAAGCGGTGAGTTTATGGAGTGTCCAATGACTCAAGATATGTGGAAAGCACTAAGGTTGAAGTATGATGACATGATGGTACTTCTGCCACCATACTGCATGGATTGACCATGAGATTTTACCCTTACAAGATGTGCTCAAATCATACGATGAAGTAGCATCTCAGGGTGATGTCATCCATGATTTGCAAGCTGAAAGCAATAGGAAACCACCTTACTGACGAGCATTAGGTCCAAGTGCTAATTCGTTCACTGCCTAGCTCCTAGGAAACTATGAGCCATAATCTAATGCACAATGAAAAAATCAAGACTTTTGATGAGGTGTCGCATCATTTGGAACTTGAAGGTGAGCCCCTAGAGGCTACTAAGCCCAATAGTTCTACATGCCTTGCTGAGTCAAGTTTACGCATGGAATCTAGGCCCAAGCACAATATCAATGATAGACAAGGAGCTTCTAGACCACAGCCAAAGAAGGCAAGGACTATCAAGGCCAATAGAGGTAAGCACGTTGGTCAAAAGGATAAGTCCAAGGTGGTTTGCTTAAACTGCAGAAAGGAAGGCCACTTTGCTCATGAATGCATTGAGTTGAAGAATGTACTCTCTGACTTTTCTCGGTATGTTTTTGTAACTAGCCATGTTATGGTTGCTCATTCCTCTCCTATTTGTATTGTAGACTCAACATAATTGAGCAAGTAGCATGAGATCAAGTTGAATTTGTGGAGTACCGCCGAATACCTGTTGGGAGTCAATAAATCAAAGTGAGGAATGAAGCTAGCATGGAGGTACTTGGTATCAATACCTACAAGCTAGACTTGTGAGGTGGACAGTAATGACTCACATAATTCATACCAATATTTTTATATAAAATAACTGGGGTAATGATGAGTAACCCGTTGTTCAACCTAATTTCACATTTTAGCAAAAACTAATAAAACAACTTTCAAAATAATTCCTTTTTCGATTATTGAAAAACCTGGGACATTCAAATGTTCGAGTACCTTCTTCGGAACGTTCGAATACTTTCCTTGGAACGATACAAGGTTACCCTAGCCAAAATAATTGTCTCTTCCACCAACGATTGAAAAAAGCACTTTTGGACTACTTTAGTCAATCTTAGCCATCCTTCATGCCTATAAATTGCCCCCTACGTCCCTCAGCCCTCAGCCCTCACCCTTCAACCCTGCATTTCAAACAAAACCCTAGACCTAGTGTGTGAGAAACATAGAGAGAGGAAGTGACAATTGGTGTAATTTCGCCCTCCTTAAGTAAACTCTTGAATTTCAAATCCATTTTTACAATGTTATTATTCCGACCTTGTGATTTATCAAGCATTTTATGAAATCCTAGCATGCCATGTTAAGTATACGATTTATCACATGGGATAATTAGGTTTTCTTCAAAAGTTATGAGCTTGCTCATTGTAAGGCCTAGGAAACACCCCAATCAGCCCACGGCCCAAGCCCAGAATACAGTAAGGCCCCGGCCCCTAAGGGACCCTTGAAGAACAGTGCAGCCTCGGCCCAATAGACCGCGGCCTAAGCCCTGAACCTCTTAGCCCACGATGTTGAGGACGTCTCCCGAATTCCCCAGGCCCACCGGCCGTTCTTCCATCCCCCCCTCTCTCTTTTTGGCCCTATGACTTGCGGCCCACAACCAGAGCTTGACGTCCACATAGTCGAGCCCAGCCTCCCGGATCTCCTAGGCCCATCAATCGGTCGGAAGACAGGTGCACCAGCTAGAACCTAGTCACGACCACAGAGCACCCCCCACATCTATATAGCGAAGCTCTGTGGTGAACCACCAACATCCATCGGGACATCCACAGTGTCCTTGCAAATACGTTCTTCGTGAAGATTGGTAAGTAAGGCCAACGCCTTATCTAGAATCCTCTAGGCCCCGCTTACAAAAAACTGCGCCCCGCAGTTCACCATAACCTCATCACAATCAACGGCCGCGGCTTTCCCTACACGGCTACTCGTCAACTCTTCGTTGTGAACAGGTCTCAGCGCTCCATGTCCATCCCCTGACGCACAAAACACTGTGTCGGGCACCCTTGGGCCAACTCGGCCCCCAAACCCCATTCCTGAGTTACTTCGGAGCGTCGACGCCAACTCCCTCAGAAAGGTCTGGTTCCTCTTACTCCACTCCAACACAAACTCAAGCTGAGGCACCGGCGTAACAACCAGTGCCATTCCAAATTCTGATGATTCTGTGTCGTCTGCAGAATCCTGCAACATGTCCCCCTGTCTGCAAGTAAAGACTTCTTCCACACTGGAACTATCACCGCGTGCCAACTCGGTCGATTGCACAATGTAGGTCTTCGGGCCTGCAGACGCCACCATAACAAAAAGGGTTAGTCGCTCTAGGGAGTCGACCCCTTGCTCCGTGTCACTCTCTTCATTCAAAACCACCAACTCGGTATGCCGCCACGCTAAAGACACTTCCTCGCCGATCCGCCCTGACCCTCCAGCACCAGAGCCCTATGTCCAATCAAAAAAAATCCCCAAACTCCTCTTTTGCCAAGTCATCAAATCCTTCCGAAGCATCCCCTTCGCTCCGAACACCAGCAATCCTTAACGGCCGCCTTGGCTCCCCAGTCGCCCCTAGCATCTCTGGTGCCTCACTGATAGTTCAGCCTCAAAGTCAACAAGCGTCGAGGACCTCGACATATACCGCATTTCCTCCCTTGTAACCCCGCCGAGCCAATGCACCACCCCCGGACCCGCCTCATCCATCTTGCTGTGACAACGCACCTCCTTTGTTCTAACACCTGCCCCTTCGGCTTGAACTCTACCCACTTCCACGGCTCCCAAACCGAAACATACCCCGCGCGAGCAAGGATCTCCACTAGATTAGGAGGGGTGCCTTCCGAAGACTCATCACCAGCTCCCTCTAATGTTCCTCCCCACGGCTTTTGGCCGCACCTCTTTCCCCTGAGCAAGCAACATGCCCCACCCTTGCCTTCTCACCATGCACTTGGCCAAAATCCACACCACCCACTGGACCCTTCGTCGTCCGGGAAACAGAAGCTGAGACCCCACCCACTGAAACGGCCGCCCACGCCGTGGCTTTCTTAGTTTTCTTTGCCTACGCCGGTCCAGCAATGCCAGCAGCTTTCCCTTTCTTTTCCCCCTGACCACCGGGCAATCTCCTTAGCCACAAAGGCTGGGGTCTCAGGGCAGTTGATAAGCCTTGAATGTTGTGCATTCAAGCCCCTTAACTCGCATTTGTTAAACCTTAGTCATTTTGTAATATAACTTTTTGTCGTGTTTTTGTGTTAGTTAGTGCTTTCAAGTCTTATGGTGAATGTGCACTCTACATCACGGATTTCCTCAAAATATGCTGATAGACTCAACTTGGCTCGAGCGACATCATCACTTGGCTCGAGCGAAGAAGAACCAAAATGGCTCGAGCGAACTCATAACTTAGCTCGAGCGAACTCAGTCGCACCAGAATCCGATTTGAGATCTGCACTTGATTTGGGGAGAGAAAAGTTCCTAAAGTTTGGGTCAAAGCACGGATTCACCTCTGAGATCCCTCAAATGATGGTTTTTGACTCCATATCCTCGCAATGAGGGATTGGGAAGACTAAATCCCTTAGTTTAAGGGATTGTATGGTGATTTTTAGGGATTAAAGGTGGATTCAAATAGAGGCTGGATCTCTCATCCAAAGGGGTCGATTCTTCTGAGAACAAGCACGAATTAGGGTTCTAAGTTCATACGGAGAACGTCCAGCAGCTCACAACATTTAAGGAATGGATTTCTCTAATGCAATAGAGAATTCCATATCCTCCATGAGTAGCTAATTTTGTATTCATAGGAATTGATGTAGCCCTTTCCAAATCCATGGTTTGATTGTATTTCATCTTGGGAATTTCAATATATGAGTGATGATTGCATAGCTTAGAGTTTTACAAAACATTTGTAATTGATTCAATGCTCATACTTGTTCTTGATGAAAATTCTATCTTGTCTATAAGAAGTTTATTTGTCTTGAATGAAATCAACATTTCTATTTTCTGTGATTATAGGAATGATAGCTATGCAATGGTACGTTTTGACATAAAATCAACGGATTAGATAGGCCATGCCTAGGGAAGATGATCCGTACTACATCTTAGATTAGTGTAATGTAGGTAGACGGATCATGCCAACCGAAGATGGGTTATACTCATTTCTTGATAATGTGTATGCTCATTAGAAGATTTTATAGAACATACCTAGGGAAGACGGATCGTGCCACAACTAGTGTTTAGGTGGACGATCCGTGCCAACCGAAGATGGGTTATCATCACCTTCTAATTAAAGTGTTTTCTTGTCGATGTTGTCATATGGTTGACACCCATTATGCACATCATATCACACACGTAATGAGAATCCCATATGAATACAATCTGCCATTGGTATGAGGTTTGTGGTAAAGTCATATTCCTATGTTTCTTTCCTTATATTTCATTACGTGTTTAAGCTTTAATTTAGTTTTCAAAACAACCAAATATTTTTTTGAGTTAGATTAGAATTAATTCTGAGTATTTGATAAGCATTCGATCTAAAAACAGTCCTTGAGGTTCGACACCCTCCACATAGCCCTATCCTATAAGGATTCGTTCTATTGCGAGTGGTAGAAATTTATTATTGATCCGTAAAATTCACATCAGCAACAGCTTAGCTTCCGTCTCCAGAAAGAATGACATCGCGTCCCCCACCACCATTTCGGCGCAAGCTCGCCTTGCAATCCTCTCTAGACTCGTCAGAGAACTCATACCTCGGTAGCCAAGGGCTTCTTCATAATGGACGTTCTGCAACATCTAGTCAACATTGTTCCAGAACTTATCCTTAGCCTCTGCACTTTGCACCCACTCAAGTATCCGGTCCAGCCGTTCAAGCTGGAGCGTCGTTAAGGGCAGTTTGTTGCCACTCTCTGCCGAGGGTTTACCCCAACAACGGCAAAACTTGATAGGCCCACCACAATATCGAACTTCGTCACCCGGATACTCCCAATGCTCCCCGAACACAAAAAAGAATTTAGACTCGAGGCCCTTCAAACTCGACACCCATCATGGAAGATCGACCAGCTTCCGGCCCATAATGCCCGAGTGCAAATTCCATACCCCGTCCCACCGACCTTCCTGGTTGTACGTATACCAAAATTCTTCAAGCGTCAGCCGAGGGCGCCCTTCGGCCTTAAAAAACTCCGACCACATCATCGCACTT
>FXXK01000607.1:330545-348683 GCA_900184695.1 Betula pendula | reverse complement strand
TACTTTTCTTGACATTGCATGACCGAAGATGGAAAGACTCAAATACGTTGGATTCCCCCTCTAGGGTGTTGAACCGCTAGGAATTGGTAGGAGGCGATCGCACTTTGCGATCTCGAGAGCCGTGGTCAAGAGCAGGTCATTAAGTTAGTCTGGGGCCTCCAATCGCTGAGTAGTTGGGAGCTGCGCGGTCAAGTTTTATCATACTCACTATTGCTAGTCAAAAAGATGATCTTCGTGCTCTGCACCACTTAGATATGTGATAGAATTATCTTGACTTCCCCTCATAGATAAGTCAAATCATCTTGCCATCCCACGTTGCATGAATCTGACACTGTTCAACGACTAGGGTCAAGGGGTCGATGAGAAGAAGGATCCTTGATCCTGAAGTGGGTCTACACGGCCTTGAATTGCCTGCAGGCCTCGGGCACGTTCCCATGATTTGGGCTTTCCATGGTGGTTTATTTCCCAACATGACTTGTGTTTTCTCCTTTATCTTTATATATGTAGTTACTTATTTTTGTCTATGCTTCGATGTATGCAGCTGCTCGACTTAAACATAGGTGACCTGAAATTTGGTGTTGGTAATTTACTTTCTTTGGGTGCATTCTTAATTTGATGAGTTTTTGGTTTCAGATTTTATTAGTACTATTTTTTTTTTTTGGGTGTGTGTAAGTGCAACTTTTATTGGTATTAATTTTGTGGATGTTAAAGCTTAAATTTTTCAGTCATGATAACTCGTCCGTCACAAATTTCCACCTAGTTGGATGATCCCATTTGCTGGATGAATGATATTCTTTAACTTGAATTGTTGATCTTTTGTATATTATCCTCTAGTTTTCTCATACATTATTATTATTTGATAAGTAAAGGAGATTCCTTTAGAGTGCAAAGGCGCAACTCAAGTATACAGGAAGTATACAAGAGAAAACACCCAACAACTCAGGAATGAGAAAAAAGAGAACAAAAATCTGCATAGCTAGATACGTGAAGAAGGGCGGTAGCAGAAATCCACTCAAATAGGGATGTACGAAAACAAGTTTGTAGATTCGAGCTCGTTCTTTCACGATCTTCGAATCTTTGAGCATTCATTTATCTCCAAATGCATCACATTAAAAAGGAAAGAATTGCATTCCAAACAAAATTGATATCATTCCGGCCAACCCTTCTTTTCCAACTCGCCAAAAGATCCACCACCCATCTAGGCATAACCCACTCAACCCCAAAGAATTGAAAAACCATAATCCACAGCTCCCTTGTGGCATCACAATGAAGAAGAAGATGATCTGAGGTTTTCTCACTCTTTTTACACATACAATACCAGTCTATCACTATGATGTGAGTTGTGCGGAGATTATGTCCAAAGTGAGAATTTTTCCAAGGGAAGCTGTCTAAGTGAAGAAGGCCAACCTCAAGGGGGTCTTCGTCCTCCAAATGCTCTTTTAGGGGAAAGGGGAGTCATCGTTAAGGAGAAGAACCTTGTAAAAAGATTTGACCTCAAAAGATTTACTTTTTGAGGGCGTCCATCGTATTCTATGCTCGCCTACCCGACCCACCCTATTGGAATACAAAACATTAAAGAAAGAGGAGACGTAGTACACCTCCCAATCATGCACCAACCTAATGAAGTTAACGTCCCAATAAATCAAAGCATTGCCAACACTCCTAAGGTCAGCCACCGAAGCATCCCTATGTCTTGTAAGGCATAATAACTCCGGAAAAGATTCCTTCAAAAGATGATCTCCACACCACAAGTCATGCTAGAACTTGGAACGAGAGCCATCACCTAGCTCTAGAGTAGTGAAACTAAAAAAAACATGCCACCCCCTCCTAATGTGTTTTCAAAGACTCACCCAGCTCTTGTAACCCTCTTAATATACCACCCACCCGCCAAACTCCCATACTTATCCAGACGCTAAAGGGCCTCTCTCTAGACAGCAAACCTCCATAGCCACTTACCCAAAAGGGCCTAATTGAAAGTAGTTAGGCTCTTGATCCTTAACCCTCCAAGTTGAATAGGAGTACACCTTCTTCCAATTAACAAGATGAAATTTATGCTCATCATCCAAACCACCCCACAAAAAAAAACTCCCTTTGCAATTTTTCTAACTGATTAGCAACACCAACCGAGATAGGGAAGAGGGAAAGGAAATAGGTATGAAGGTTGGAGAAAGTGCTCTTAATCAACGTTACTCAACCACCCTTAGACAAGTAAAGTCTTTTCCATCCAACTAGTTTTCTCTCCATTTTCTCAATGATAGAACCTAGATAGACTTTGACTTAACCAGAGCACCCAAAGGGTGGCCCAAATATTTCATAGGCAAAGATTCCCTACGACCCAAAATAGGAGCCAACCCACTCACATTACGTACATTACTCACTGAAACCAATTCTGATTTGGCCAATTTAATCTTCAATTCAGAAGCAGCTTCAAAATAAAGGACACATCTCAGTTATCAAAAGTAGTATGGAGCCAATCTATAGAATATTAGGGTATCTTCAGCAAAAAAGAGATGGGATATAGATTTAAGATCATCACATCTAGCCCCCACTGAAAATCTAGAGATAATGCCGTCATTCACAGGTAGCAGTTGACATCATACGACTTAAAGCTTCCATAACAATCACAAAATGGAGGGGAAGAAGGGGGGGGGGGGAAGAAGGTCCCCCTATCGTAGACCCTGAGAGCTATTAAAGAAACTACTAGGTGTACCATTAATCAGGATGAAGAATTGAATTGTAGATATGTAGTGTGCAATATACTTCCGCCACTTCTCCCCAAACCACATCTCCTTAACAAATAAAGCAAAAAGTCCCAACTAACATGATTATATAAGCTTTCTCTAGGTCCAATTTACATAGAACCCCTGACCCACCTAATTTGAGATGGCTATCTAGGGATTCATTAGCAATGAGAACCGAGTCTAAAGATCTGACGCCCTATGATAAAAGCATTTTGAGTAGTGGAAATGATGTTCGCCAAAACAATTTTCATCTATTCGCCAAGACCTTTGCAATAATGTTGGAAATTATTGTTATTATTATCCGTTAACTTGAATTGTTGTTGTTATTGTTCTTTAAGTTTCTCATACTTTTTTTTTTGTGTATGTTTGTGTTCTTTGTAGCTCAAAGTACGCAAACATACCACAATGATCACACTCAAACAGGGAAATAAGATGATCCCTACGGTTGCTCCCCAATAGGGTGGGGCATGAAGTGATAATCCTAGCACATTCCAAGTATGAATGCCCGATAGACTAGAAAAACTCTAGTTTGGGCAAAAGGGTCTTCTTAGAATCTGCTAAAAGCAGTGTGGAGAATATCCTAACTGATCTGGAAAGTTAAGCTAAGGACCTAATCTGTTCTTTCTGGGGTTTGAGAATGTACCTTCTGGGCCCAAAATTGCAGCTTCAATGGACGGCTCACATGATTTTTTAGGACTGAATTTGCTTTATGTGATCTTCTCTGGCATTATAATGAAAGAGCCTAATGGTGACTAGTGGTAATTTGCATCTACTTTGAACTGAACCCAATTTGGTGGTGGCTGAGAATAGTGTTTTAGTGAGTGAACCTAACATACTTGCTAATGCTATAGCAAGGCGTTGAATGGAGGATTTGGTGCACAGCAGGAACTCATTTGGATTGAGTTAACTTAGCTGGGAATTTGGGATGCCTCACATCTTTGGTCTGCATAATAATTTTTGCTATGAAAAACTCTCATGCATAGAATTCAATTGAAAAATCTACAGAATCCCAATGTTTTAATTATTAACAATCTTTACAGCAGGTGATATTTGAGCTCCTGCTGTAAAGATTGTTAATAAGCCACTTATCAAAAAGATTGTTGATAATTTAAACATTGGGATTCTGTACGCCTATCTCTAAAGGAGGGTTAGGGATTAGGAACTTGCTGAGGTTTAATCATGCTCTCTTTGGTAAAGGGCTTTGGTGCTATGGGCTAGAGAGAGAGGCTTGGTGGAGAGTGGTGATGGCCTTAAATATGGAAGTGCATGGGAGGTTGGTGTTCTAGTGAGCATATCGGGGTTGGGTTTGTGAAAGAATATTAAGAGTTATTGGGTGAAGTTTTGTAGTCATACTAGATTTGAGTTGAGAGATGGCTCCAAGGTTAGGTTATGGCATGATCTTTGGTATGGGGATACGGCCCTTAAAGAAGCCTTTCTAGTTTTATTTGATATTGCTTATGCAAAGGATTCTTTTGTTGTGGCTCATGTGAAATTTTCTGGAGGTGTCATTCAGTGAAACATGAGCTTTGCTAGAGCGGCTCATGATTGGGAGGTGGAAGCCTTTGCCTCGTTCTTCAAGGTGTTGCATTTAGCGAGAATAAGATGAGAATGACAAGTTGTGGTGTTTCCTTTCAAAAGAGGGTTGTTTGGTGTTTAATCCTTCTACAATGTCATGGGTTGTCAGGATGATTTTTGTTTCCCTTAGAAAAGTGTTTGGCGGAGTACGGTTCCGTTGAGGGTGGCCTTTTTTGGTTGGTTGACGGCCTTAAGAAAGATCCTTACCATGGACAATCTCCAGAAGCAGCGCATCATTATGGTTGATTGGTATTGTATGAGTAAAAAGAATGGGGAGTCCGTGGATCTTCTGCTTCATTGTGAGGTTGCTTTTGCCATTTGGAATGTTTTCTTCAGTTAATTTGGATTGTCTTGGGTTATGTTTAGACGAGAGTAGTCAATTTGTATGCTTGTTGGAGGACTGCTGACAACACTTGGAATGTTGTTGTATGAAAGATGGTGCTTTTGTGCCTTTTGTGGTGTCTATGGAGGAAAATAAATAATAGAAATTTTGAGGACCATAAGAGGACTTTAGAAGAGATTAATCTTTATTTTTCAACACATTGTATCTTTGGACAGCTTTTTTTTTTTGTTATTAATTATCTTGATTTTTTTGTTCTTTTTGCCGCTACTAGTTAGGTGGCTTCTCTTGTATATTTACTGTGTACTTTGGGGTGTCTTACGCTTTTAATGATACATCGATTACTTATAAAAAAAAAAAAAAAAAAATCTTTACAAAACATCGAGTCTCCCAACTTAGAGGAAAGTAATAGTGTTGAGACACATCCTTGCTGACACGTTGGAGTGAAAGGAGCTAGTCCAGGATGGTTATCTGCAATGTGCTAATTCGAAAACCTTAAGAGGTTAATGATGTGACTGTGGTCAACTTCTGTAACTGGAAACACTGTCCTGCCCTTCAATTGGACTCAACTAAAGCATAATTTTGCTGTTAATCTAGTGTCAAAACCCTTTTTCCTCATTGATAGTCAAATGTAAGAGGTGGTTTGTTTTTTTGGACCTGTGGTAGTTTCCAAAAATGCATAGATTTACCTTGCCCCTGATTTGTCAATTAGGTTCATGTTTTTAGAATACCCTGTAAATTGTGGTTTAGTTTCTCAAATGAGATTGAAATTATTAAGATTTGCTGGCAAGTTGTGCTCCCAGCTAAAAACTGAATTACCGGCTGTCAGAATAATATTAGTTTTTAAGGCTCATAGTGATAAATTCATTGCTATTTGTGTACTAACATTGGGTTTATTATTCAAAATTCTGTGATTCATGGTGATTATAAACTAAATTTTTTATGATATCTAAGATATGCTGAGGTCAACTTCTTTGGTAATTTATAGATTGCTTTCTAATGAAGCAGTATCCTCAGGCTGTTTATTTTATCAAGACTATCAGTTAAATAGGAGACAGTTTCTTTGATTAGATGTTGCAAAACCACGACTGGCACAAACTTTAAATCACGTTTTACGCGGGGCACCCAAGGGTGCTCATTTCATACAAATTGACAAGAAAATATTGGAAAAGTGAACCATGTGTTGTAGAGGAAAGAAAAACGAAAAGCTCATATACATAGATGCCTGCATGCACCTGCAGAATCCTATGACATTGAAATTCATCTGATTTGAGATTAATGGCTTGTTTTGTAATTGACATTAGCTCTTTGCTTTTTCTTGAGCCAGTTATGCAAATTGATCCAACATATTTACATTTTGAGCTTTTTCTTGGTTGCAGGTATGTGGCGATATGCGGTGCCTGAAAATTACATGAATATCTTTTACATGTAAACATAACTTTCACGTGGTCACCAAACAGAACAAAGATAAGGGGCATCTTTTCCAAGATGTGAACAGGTGATGAAACATCCAGAGACGAAAGTGATTCAGAATTGATCGGAAAGATTTATGGTAAGAGATAATGTTGAGTTTCAAAAGAATTCATTGTGCTTCTTTAATAGGGAATATATTGTGGTTACTAGTTATATCATGTGCAAAATCACCCGGAATTTGGATAATATATATGAGCTGGGAACCATACCCAATCATTTACCTCCTGTATTTCAACCAAATAAGTACTTTATATTGACATGTTGACATGAGTAAAATGGTTTTTAAAAGTGAAAGGAATTTTCTTATCAAGCTGCTACACCATGTTTTGAGCCACATTGCTTAAACAATTTATGGGACTGTTTAATTTTTGAAGTAATAATCCTATCCTGTTGATTCAATGGTAGCTAACTCTTTTAGCATAAATAGAAACCCTTTTGTAGTAATCGATGATCGGATGCTAATACACTTTTCATAGAGAATCACACATGATAATGGATATATTATAACAGGCTTTGTCCACAGTTTAAGGCACTAATCGGCTATTTAACTCAGAAAATATCTTAGGGAAATTTCTTATCATTAGTGCAATGTGTGAAACTAGATAATGTGATGGGTCTTGAAGGCATCCTCTCTTTTATGGACGGCCATTGAATGGATTTTTGTGCTGTAAGAGAAAATTACCTTTAATGAGCATCTTTTTCTTTTCCAAACATCTCATTTTCTTGTCTTTTTCTGTTTGGCTTTTGTTTTAATTGATCTGGATGCGAATCTAGCCAGTTATGAGAGAAGCTCCACCAAATTGGATAAGTTCTACAATCCTACGTCTTTCTCCACCTGTCGAGATGCTCCAAAATATATGATGGAGACGTTCTATGAGGTGAAAAAAGGGAGTGTTGATGATTAAATTCATCATTTCCTTTCCTTTCGGTTTAAACTTTTAAGATAATTGATAATTTAATATGCTATTAAAGCAAATGTTTCGAGTTTAAATTTTGTTTCTGTAATTTATTTCATATTTTAATTAAATATTTCATATGTTAGACTTCACTTATTGAGGAGAAGTCTAAGGCCACATGGGAGAAAAAGTGTTATAATGATAATTAAGTGGTTAAATTCACAATTTTTTATCAACTTAAACTTTCGGAACAATTGATAATTTAGAGAGTAACTAAATGGAAAGATCTACTTACTAAAATGGCTTAGCAAATTAAGGGTTCTAGCACATTGATCAATTTTGGGTCTTCTTTAATATGTTTCAATCTTTCACTTTGGCACTTAAAGATAGAGGTGATAATTCGTGTTCGCGTGTCAGTCTTGAGTCATGTCGAAATATGAATATAAGACTATATAGATCAATTATAATCTGACCCATTTAATTGACGGGTTAGACCTCACAAGTTTAACTCGTTAATTTGATATTAGATTTGTGTAGGGTTCGCGGGTTCTGTACAAAATTGTCAGCCCGAAATATTGCTTGTTAGGTTCAGGTCATGTCGATGCATGAGTATAGGACTATATAGGTCAACTTTAAACCGATCTATTTAATTAAATAGATTGGACTCATCAACCATAGTCCGCTAATATCGCATGAAATTTATGTCGAGTTTGCATGTCGTATAAAAAATTATCAACCATACTTAAAAATGGATAAGTTTCGCATCGAGGAATGTACTTCCCCGCTATTGCCACATTTTGCATGTTAATATTCTGAAATGCAACTTGTCATTCCATGACATTTACAAATGACAGCAATGACCTAACGTCGCCAAGATGATGGTTGGATACATTTACATGGCAGTGCGCCACTTGTGACTCAATGTGCAAAAAGCCAACCGAGTCATTTTCAGGTAATCATAAAAGGGTCATTGGGGAATCCCATATCTTTTATACCTTTAATTCCTGTTCTGTTGTTATTCTATCAACAACTGGGTTCTATAAATAGACACAAACTGGAGCTGAAACTCCTCACAGCAGGAAAGCCTTCAACTCACCTCACAAGTTTCTTTACACACTCACATTTCCAACTTCTTTTAACCTTCACAAAGCAATGGACACTCTGACGAGGATGGTGGCTGACAAGCCAGTGGTGATCTTCGGCAAGAGCTCTTGCTGCATGAGCCACTCGGTCAAGTCACTCATATGTGGGTTTGGGGCAAACCCTACAGTTTACGAGCTTGATCAGGCGCCCAATGGGCGGCAAGTTGAACGGGCGCTGCTGCAGCTGGGATGTCAACCAAGCATGCCGGCTGTGTTCATAGGGCAACAGTTCATTGGTGGCAGCAAAGAGGTCAACAGCCTCCATCTTAGGAATGAGCTTGTCCCACTACTCATAAGGGCCAAAGCTATATGGATTTGGAATCAAAAATAATAATTTTGAGAGTATGATGTTGCTAATGCCAGTCAGGCTCCAATAAGTGGTCTTTTGTAGTTTGTACATCACAGTTTTAATACATATACACCAACTCTTTTTCTTCCCATTAGAGTGCAACTTGATTTTGAGAGTTCATACTAAAAGGTGGCTCGATTTTTTTCGACGTTAAATGTTTTATGTTTGAAAATGTTTTTAACAAAACTATACTGAAAACATTTTTCAAGAAAATGATTTTAGCTAAAAATATTTTTTGGCGTTTGGCTTGTACGAAAAATATGACGGTGATGGTAGAAAATAAATTGCAAGAGAAAGTGTGTGCAAGGAGGTTGGGTACTGTCGGTTGAGAAAGAGAATCTCAAAATCGGAAAATGTTTTATAGAAATAAAAAATGAACCATTTTTATGCGGCTTAAATGAAGTTTTCCTGGTCAACGAAAATATTTTCAGTTTGACCAAAATTTTTGATCGTACCAAACAGCAAATACCGAAAAATAGGAAAAACCTTTTTTTTAAAAAAAAAAAAAATTTATTACGAAACAAACGGAGTTTTAATTTCTCGTAATTCGAATGATGGCGCAGATGTAATGTTCAACCTTATTATATGCAGAAGAAAACAGTAAAATATATATATATCAAATGATCTATTAGTAGTAACTTAGTTGTATCCATTAATGTAAATGAATTCTTCGAAAACATCTGTTCAATCATAAAATGCCTGACTTTCATCATGCACAAAAGCAACACTAAATGGAATAGTGAACCACGTGATGAGTAAAGAAGAAAACAACAGCTCATGCACACAGATGCCTTCCTCCACCAATTTTGTGATGGTGACTCGAGTGCTAAATTATCTTTCTTTCTTTTTTTCTTTTTCTTTTTTGCAATTATCTCAATCTTTAGAACTGTTAAAACTTTTGTTATGTCTCGTGAGCTACAGAATTCATGCCCATGGACTTGTTGCTAACATTTAAAAGTTGCACCTTTGTTTTGATAATTAAGCAATACAGCTCGTTAGAGCAGCAAAGGGATATAGCTTACTGAAGTAAGTATAAAAATGAACTGCTAAAGAGTCAGCATGGATGATGCACGAAGGTTTTTGAGCAAGTCCGTCACAACAAAAGGGTTACACATTTATACTTTATGAATATTTTCGAATTCCAGTGTTTATTGAGTCAAAATGAGTCGTCAAGAGAAATACAAAAACAATATCCAAGCCCCTCGGTCGAAAGGTCCATCAATCCCCGTTCAACCGAGAACCTATGCGTGCGATGCTATGAACTGACATCACATTCACTATATTCTAGTTCTAGCAAGCATCCACCAAAATGGACCGAACCCTCTAATTCACAATGTATACCATATGTTCTTTTTTCCCTTAGACGCCTAGTTCTCTTAAAAGCACGATATAATTGATACAATTTGTTTTAGAGTTGACTACATTTATTCCCTCTAACTACCATTTTCTTTGTAATGTCTCTCTCAATGTTTTAACATTTGCAATATCCCACCAATCTATCATTGAAATTGCAATGTCCCTTTCTGCCACCCAAAATGATAAAATTGCTCTCCATAAGATAAAAAATGACTTGCTTATTTATTTATTTGTTTGAGCTCGATCCAAGCTCAAGCTCGTGTATTCATGTTGAACTTGAGTCGAGGTTATAAACTTGGCTTATTTTATTTGAATTGAGTTCAAATACACTTTTGCAAGTTGACTCAACCTCAAGCCTATATAAAATGTTGTCGAGCTTAGATCGAATAGTCAATACTCAACTCAATTACAACCTGATCTCAGAAGAACTTTTAGATGGGTTACATGTTAGAATGAGTGGTTAACAACCGGTAAGCATCATTGCACCTCCTTTCCACCTTCACCAGTCCCTCTTCCTCCCTACGGCTTGGTTTCCTGCAGGTGTACCATGCGCACCTCCTTGGTGCACATGGGCTATACATGCCACCTGTACCATGGATATGTCCCAGCAGATCTAAGGTCTCTTTGCTTTTTCCTAAAGAACCATTTGGGTTCCCCAAATTCTTTTCAGACTTGGATCTAAGCTCAAACACCTTCCGATCCAATTGGGCGTCAAACTCCTCGTCCTAGTAGGAGATCCTTCAACAGTTGTATATATCCCCCTTAGCCACTCTAGTTTTCTCGGAAGCTAGTAAGGAGCTAACTTTTATTGGGGTTCTCTTGTTTGCACTCCCAGCTAGGGCTGTAAATGAGCCCGCCTGTTCACGAGCGCGCTCGATACCCGCTCAGTTAAACTCGACTCGAGCTCGAACTCGGTACAATACAAACCCGCTCGTTACTGTAAAAGCCGGCTCGATTAGTTAGTGATACATACCCGACTTGCTCGACTAATTTGATAGGGGCTCGCGAGCCTGGCTTGTTAAGGCTTAAATAGACCGGCTTATTTAAGGCTCACGAGTATGACTCATTTAAGGCTCGAATAAACCGACTTATTATTATCATTATCATATGATTAAAGTTTTCTAACATTGTATTTATCACTTATGCTATATAATTATATAAACACTAGATCAAATGATAATAGAAATATGATAAAAATTTGTTAGGTTTAAGCATTATAATTTATATCATTGATTCATTATCATTATATACTTATCATTATCATTATCATTATCATATGATTTACGTTATCGAACATTGTACTTATGCCATATAATTATATAAACACTAGATCAAATAATAATATAAATAAGATAAAACTTTGTTATGTTTAATCATTATAATTTATATCATTGATTCATTATCATTATATACTTAGCAATGCTATTAATATAGTCTCAAATTAAATGATTAGTATTATAATGAACGATGTATATTATTAACATATACTAAACTAATACCATTAAGTTAATAAATCAATTAATTAAAATAGGTTATAAGTAGGTTATAACTTAATAAATGAGCCGAGCTGCCAATTTAAGGTTCAAAAAACCTTAAATGAGCTGAGCTGTCCATTTAAGGCTTGATAAGTCTTAAATGAGCATAGTTGGTCCATTTAAGGTTTGAAAAGCCTTTTTATCAAGCTTGGGCTCGACTCATCAAAGCCTTTTAATCGAGCTCGAGAACTCGCGAGCTTGAGCTCGAGCTCGGGTATTGTCTAACGAGCCGAGCTTGAGCTGAGGTTTCTAAGCCCGGCTCGAGCTCGGCTCGTTTAAATATTTTCTTAAACGAGCTGAGCTGAAAATCTTAAAACTCGACTCGCTCGACTCGATTACAGCTCTACTCCCAGCCATGGGCCGCCATTAGCTTTGCTACTTGCATTTCGGCTTGACCTTCTCTTTATGATGTCTCCCTTCAGAGCAGTGAGGTGCTAAACATCTATCTAGATTGGTTTTCTCTATTGATTTGCTTTTATTTGGTTATGTATTTTTTTTCTTTTTGTAGTGAGAAAAAATATTATTAATTTAATGATAGTTTGGAGAGTTACATGGACATTTCCTTAAAAATAACCTAAGGGACTGGCTGTTAAAACCTCTATTTTTCTCTCTTTCTCTCCCATGTTTTCTTTTCTAGACAAGTAAAATCTAAGGGGAAATTTCAGAAAACCCCCATAAACTTTTACGTATTTTGAAATGATTCCTCAAAGTTTAAAAAATTTTAATTTATGCTATTGAACTTCTAATTTTTTTCAATTATTGCCCTCCGTTAGGATTTAACCGAAATTTTAATGGAGAAGTGTAAAAATTTTTAAAATATTTCTAATTTTTTAAGAAAAAAAAAGAAGAAGGAAGATTTAGGCATTGGTCAGAATTTAATGAAATTTGTAAAAATATTCACTTCTAAATCTTTGAAAATTATTTATTTATTTTTATTTATTTTTTTAAAAAAGTAGTATTGAGAATTAAAACGCTTAAAAATTTAGAAGGTTTTTGCAAAAGTTTTGGAGGATTTTGCAAAATTTAACCAAAAACTAAAAAGGTTTCTCTTCCATGTAAGTTTAGGGCTATTTCTTAAGAACCTTTTGTTTTTTATTTTTTTGTGAGTTTGAACTTGCGAGGTATGTGTTAATTCTACGCGAAGCTCAAACACTTCTTAGATTCTGAAACTCAGGAAGAATAGCTCAGACGCCACCATTATGGAATTTTGATATGTCCAGACTATTATCAATCCAACCCTCGAGAGGATCTCTTGATAAACAAGAAGTGGTCTGAGACTGCATCGAACAAACTCGGTGAAATGTTTGCTCTTCTCTGTTCAAGACAGGTTCTCTCACTCAAAAGTAGGAGGTCCCAACTGGGTTTTTTTCAGCAAAATGCTTTCTTTATTCAAAAATCGTTCACCTCGATAGGATTATATGAATCTAACGAAAAAAATCAAGAAGAAAAACATTCTTTTACAGTGTGTTACCTCATAAACTCATGTGGGTTGTCCCCAAAATCTGCAATTTTAGCATCCCAGAGGATGAACTTCGAGAACCCAAAGAGACCAGACTCAGTGCTTAATCTTCTCAAACAGAATGGATTCACCCCTACCCAGATCTCCAAACTTGTCCGGATACATCCACTGTTACTTTTATCTGATCCTGAGAAGACCCTTTTGCCCAAGATTGAGTTTTTCATTTCTGTGGGGGTTTCGAGCTCCGACCTCACTGGGATCCTCTCTTCAAACCCATCTTTGTTCTCAAGAAGCTTAAAGAAACAGCTAATCCCCTGCTATGATTTCCTCAAGACTGTACTTCTTGTCGAGGAGAAAGTCCTTACAACTTTGAAGCGCTCACCACGGGCTTTTCTATGTAATGTGACAAATAATATGGCTCCTAACATTGCACTTTTGAGACAACTTGGAGTGCCTCAATCTTCGATTTCTTTCTTGGTAAGTAATTATTCCTCTGGAGCGTTCACTAAGCATACTAGGTTTGTTGAGGCTGTCCACCAGGTTATGGAAATAGGATTCAATCCCTTGAAAATGGTGTTTGTCCATGCAATCCAAGTGTTATTGAAGATGAGCAAACCGAAGTTGGAGTCAAAGTTGGAGCTCTATAAGAGGTGGGGTTGGTCAAAGGACATGGCCCTCTTAGCATTTAGAAGGAATCCAATTTGTATGCTTTTATCAGAAGAGAAGATCACGAAAGCAATGGACTTCCTTGTGAACAAAATGGGTTGGCTATCTGCTAATATTGCTACAAATCCTGCAGTTCTATTATTCAGCTTGGAGAAGAGGATAATGCCTAGGTTTTCAGTTATTCAGATTTTACTAGCCAAGGATTTGGTCAAGAATGATTTGTCCTTGTCGACTATCTTACTACCTAAAGAGAGGATCTTTTTGGAGAAGTTTGTGACCAAATTTCAGAACGATATTCCTCAATTGTTGAATGTGTATCAGGGTAAGATGGATCTTCTGGAGGTAGGGAGTCGATCTGAGAAGTTATGTGAGGCTGAACAGTTGTAACATTTTGAGTTCCAACTTAATGTAATTCTTGACTTTTTAAAATAGGAGTCTCCTTGGGACCGTAAATAAAAAAGTAAAAATAGGAGTCTCCTTGTTATGAAAGGCATGAGTACTTTTTATGGTTTTAGTTCCTGCTTACAATCTTTCTAGTATTATGGGATATCTTAGCTTAACTACAAAGTGATTTTATATCATTAGAATGTCTTTAGCTGAAGGCACCTAATGTGATTGATGCTATATGCTCAAGACACTGGGCTGAAGGCACTATGCATGTTGCAAATTCACCTTCTAGTCAACCTACATTAGACCAATTATGAGATTTGAACTTCACATAGAGAGACTGGTTTCCTGAATCCCTGCTTTGCCCTGTCCCTTAGACTGTGTGTGGCAGCATGTCCCTGGGACCTCCGATCCCCCCCCCCCCCCTGCAATAGTGGACCGCTCACTTCTATAGGTAGGGATGGGTTGAGATCTCCTCCATGTCCCCACCTCTGCCACTCTCTTCCTCGATTGGTTCCCATTGTCCTGTGAGAATGGATGGTTGGTCTGCTCGTGGATATCTCTGAGAATGTTTTTCATTTTGCTTAGTTGTGTTGGTTTCTTGGTTGTTCCTTGTGTTTTTCGTTACGACTAGTTGTTTTTCCTTCTTTGTGTTGCTGGCCTTACTTGGCTGTATGTTGTTGGCTAGCTGCTTTGTTGTGTCTTTCCCCTCTTCGAGGGGCTGTAGGCGGCTTTCTTGTGGCCCCAATTTTCTCTTATATTTTTAGTTTCTTTCAACAAAGCTTACTTATCCCCCCCCAAAAAAAAAAAATGATATTTAAAATAAATGGACTCCTTAACAAATATCAACAGAACTGGGGGAGGAGATCAAAAAGAAGGCAAAGAGGTCAGCTCCAGTAAGATTGAAGCTGTTCAAGCGTGGGTGGAGAAATAAGTTGCATACTTGAATCTTGAATACTTCTGTATATAACTAGTGTTTTCTCCTTGATCTTATAAATACAGTTTTTATTTTTTTGCTTGGGTGTATTCTTAAGCTTCTTGAGTTTGTGGTTTCTACTTTTATTTGTACTGTTTCCTCTTTTTTTTTAGTGCATCTTTTTTATTGGTGTTCATTTTGTGGACGTTAACACTTTAGTTTTCTGCCATGATGACAGACTCATCCGTCATATGTTGGCTTCTTCATGCCACTGCACTGAACTGAATTTCAGCCTGATTGGATGATCCCAGTTACTGGATGAATTGTATTCTTTAACTAGAATCGTTGATCTTTCATATACTTTTCTTTGAATTTCTCTTACATTATTTGTTTTTTCAGGTACATTGTGTACTCTGTAGCTCAAGTACGCAAAAGTACAGCAATGATCTACTCAAACAGATCATAAACATTGCTCTGTTTTGGATTATTAAACCAAAAAATTTTCTAATTTACAAAAAAAAAAAAGAAGTCCCCTCATTCTTTTAATCTGCTGGTTCCTTTGTTGTTGCCTTATATTTCTTGTTCTTTTTTTGGTTCACCTCCAACAACCACCACACCTCCTTCAACTACGGCCATGCCAAAACCAAAGTTCCATGGCACTACTTCCAATTGTCGGCATGTTGTACGTGCTTAGAGTTAGAGATTGTTAGCTACTCTATTTCGAAGAGAAAGCTTTGGATTGTAGTGGGCGTGTAAGATGTGCGAGGTGAGGTGGTGATAATGTTGACGCTGCCGAAGCACCCGAATGTGATAAAGCGACGTAGAAGGACAATGAGAACGTGCACTTAGGTCTGTTATCCATCTTTCTTCTTTTCCAATTTATGTTTTTTTTTTCTTTAGGTTCCAGCTTAAGTTTGATCTAAAAGCTCGAACTCAATTATTTATTTTAAGCTTGAGCAGTGTTCGAACTTGGGTTATTTTCTTCAAGTAGAGTTTGAATACACTCTTGCACCTTGACTCGAGCTCAAGCATATATAAAGTTTTGTCGAGCCTAGTTCCAACAGTAATACTTAGCTCAATTTGACTAGATTATGAAGACAAAAAAAGAAAGAAATAGAAAAAAATGAAGACAAAAATTTTTGGGTGGTTTCGGTATTAAAATAAGTAGACAGTAAAGCATCACTCTGTTTCGTCATTCCCCACTGGGGCTTTGGTCTAGTGGGATTTCACCCTTTGTCAAATGAATGGCTTTTTGAGGTCACAGTTACTGTGCTTTTGTATAGATTTGCGTATCATTGGGTAAATGTTGCGACATATGGCTTGTGAAGGCAACACAGCTTCACCTTTTAACAAAGTTTGCTGTAATGAATTAAAAAGGATCATTACAAATAGTATTTTAAGTCGAATTTTGTCGCCATAATTAAAAAGGATCATTATCTTGAAGGCGTTGAAGTTCCACAAGGGCAACATTTCGGATTTCTAAAGACAAGATATGTCGCTGCAATAAATTTATTCGTAAATGTCATACATGCCGTGGCGAAATTAAGGTGTTTGTTAAGACCAATTTTGAACGCTTAGAAAGAAGGAAAAAAAAGAGAAGAAAAAAAAAAAAAAGGACCAATTTTGGACCAGTTAACTTCGAAACTTTTCCTCGTAACATGAAAAGAAAAAGACCAATTTAGTGTTGGTGCTTAGGAGAGGTTTAGGCACAGCCGGCAGGTACAAACGACATACCGTTCAAACATGGAAACGGCACGACCTTTATTCAACCCATAATCCAGACCAGATGCCTCACTTCCCCTTATAGCCTCTCTCTCTTCCTCGTTAATTTCTTTTCTGGATAAGTAAAGAGGTCGGTCTTCCACGTTATTCAGGGCTTGTAAATTGTTTTAATTCTACGGGAAGCTGAAACGCTTCTAAGATTCTGAAGCAAGGGAAGAATAGCTCAGACGCCGCCATTCCCGGATGGAATTTTGACGTGTCCAGCCTAGTGCCAATCCAGCCTTTGAGAGGATCCCTTGATAAACAGGAAGTGGTCTGAGATTGAATCGGACGAACTCGGTGAGTCAACAATGTCTGCTCTTTTATGTTCAAGACAGGTTCTATTACTCAATAGTAGGAGGACCCAACTGGGGTTTTTTCAGAAAAATGATTTCTTTATTCTAAAATCATTCACATCGATAGGATTATTTGAATCTAATGAAAAACAACAAGAAGAAAAATATTCTTTTACAGTGTCTTACCTCATAAACTCATGTGGCTTGTCCCCAAAATCTGCTATTTTAGCATCCCAGTCCGAGAGGATGAACTTTGAGAGCCCAGAGAGACCAGACTCGGTGCTTAATCTTCTCAAAGAGAACGGATTCACCCATACCCAAATCTCCAAAATTATCAGGGTAGAACCACTGTTTCTTTTATCTGATCCTGAGAAGACCCTTTTGCCCAAGATTGAGTTTTTCCGTTCTGTGGGGGTTTCGAGGTCTGACCTCCCTGGGATCCTCTCTTCAAACCCAATGTTGTTAGGAAGAAGCTTAGAGAAGCAACTAATCCCCTGCTATGATTTCCTCAAGAGTGTGCTACTTGCCAACGAGAAAGTCCTTACAGCTTTGAAGCGCTCACCACGGGCTTTTCAATATAATGTGACGACTAATATGGCTCCTAACATTGCACATTTGAGACAACTTGGAGTGCCTCAATCAACCATTTCTTTCTTAGTAAGTAATTATGCTTCTGAAGCGTTCACTACGCATACTAGGTTTGTTGAGGCTGTCCACCAGGTTATGGAAATGGGATTCGATCCCTCAAAAATGGTGTTTGCCCAGGCAATCCAAGTGTTAGTGAGGATGCGTAAACAGAAGTTGGAGTCAAAGTTTGAGCTTTATAAGAGGTGGGGCTGGTCAAAGGACATGGCCCTCTCAGCATTTAAAAGGAAACCAATTTGTATGCTTTTATCAGAAGAGAAGATTACGAAAGCAATGGACTTCCTTGTGAACAAAATGGGTTTGCAATCTGATAATATTGCTATAAATCCTGCAACACTATCATTCAGCTTGGAGAAGAGGATAATACCTAGGTTTTCAGTTATTCAGATTTTAGTAGCCAAGGATTTGGTCAAGAATGATTTGTCCTTGTTGAATATCTTATGGCCTAACGAGAGCAGGTTTTTGGAAAAGTTTGTGATCAAATTTCAGGATGATATTCCTCAATTGTTGAGTGTGTATCAAGATAAGAAGGATCTTCTGGAGGTAGGGAGTCAATCTGAGAAGGTATGTGTGGCTGAACAATTGTAACATTTTGACTTCT
>FXXK01000607.1:273446-330373 GCA_900184695.1 Betula pendula | reverse complement strand
AACTTAATGTAATTCTTGACTTTTTATTGGATAAAGCATTTGCATCATCTTGTATTGCTTTCACTTGTATATGTGATCCCCAAGACAACAATCTCAAATATTGATCTGTTTCATTGATATCTGAATTTCAAGCGAAATACCTGACTCACGTAGTCACATATTGGGGCCATAAATAAAAAAGTAAAATAGGGGTCTCCTTGTTATAAAGAGCATGACTATTTTGTAATGGTTTTAGTTCCTGCTTACAATCTTTCTAGTATTATGGGATATCTTAGCTTGACTTCAAAGTGATTTTATATCATAAGAATGTCTTTAGCTTAAGGCACCTAATGTGATTGATGCTATATGCTCAAGACACTGGGCTGAAGGCACTATGCATGTTGCAAATTCACCTTCTAGTCAACCTACATCAGACCAATTATGAGATTTGAACTTTACATAGAGAGACTGGTTTCGTAACTCCCCTGCTTTGCCCTGCCCCTTAGACTGTGTGTTGCAGCGCGTCTTTGGAACCTGCACTCACCCCCCCTGCAGATTGCTACCTCTCCTGCTATCCTGTGGCTTCTCTGTTGCTTCTTTTGCTGTGCGGTGCTCACTTTGATAGGTAGGGATGGGTTGAAATCTCCTCCCCATCCTCACCTCTGCCACCCTCTCCCTCGTTGAGAATGGATGGTTGGTCTGCTCGTGGGTATCTCTGTGAATGTTTTGCATTTTACTAAGTTGTGTTGGTTTCTGCGTTGTTCCTTGTGTTTGTCGTTTTGACTAGTGTTTTTCTTGCTTTGTGTTGCTGCCCATACTTGGCTGTATGTTATTGGCTAGCTGCTTTGTTGTATCTTTCCCTCTTTGAGTTTGTGGTTTCTACTCTTATTTTGGTATATTCAATCAAAATGCAAAGGAGTACAACCCTTGTACAGATGAAGTATACAAGAGAATCCCTAATTCATAGAGAAAGAAAAACATAAATCTAAAAATTTAGAGACATGCGTAATATTCCAAACCACTCTCCATGTATACAATGTTTGTAACATCAGCCTCTGTAACTCTTACAAGCCAATTTCACGATCATCAAAGTAATCATCAGCCTCTTTACAACATTGTGTTTGACAAAACAAATCTCACAGGTTCCGCCAGATAGATTTAACCAAATCCAAATTCCTTCACCAAGTAATGATCAAGCGTTTTATGAGGACAAAATTTAGACACACTGTAGTCAGGCATAACAATTACCTCAACTTCATCAATGTTGTTAACCCCAGTTTCCTTGAGAAAGGATAAAAAACCGTCAAGCCTGTTATCTGTTGGCTGATAATGGCCATTGCGCCCGAGAGATGAACTGAAAAATTAGACCAAAAAATGAGCAGATGATTTTAATTTTCTCCTGACGCTATACTATGAAATAAAATTACACCCGAATGCCTTGTACACTGATTTTTCCAAAATTATAACACTCCACCTCATAAACATAATCAATTGATTTTAGTGAGTAGTTATAATATTGTTTGTAAAAGAAAATACGTACAAATATGCGTGGAAATCTAAGCCTACGAAGTTAAATCAGTGCCATTATGCCATAAGTTTGGGTATATTGTTCAGTTTGGAACAAAGAACAACTTAGGATGAAATCAGTGCCATTATGCCTCTTGCTATGTAGAACTGGTAATTTTTATTTTTTATAATTTCATTGCAACAAAGAGAAGGCAACAGAAACAACACAGGCTAAACTAGAAACAACAAGCTAGAGAAATACTAATAAAATGGGAGGTAGATCTTTGCCGCTACAAATAGGGATTACAGAGGGAGGAGGAAAGTAAGTGAGAATGCAGTAAGTATGGGATCTAGCCGCAGCCCAATCAGCTACATAATGAACGCATAAATTTGCATTTTTGTAAACCTCCCTTGCATTCCAAGAGAACTGGTAATTAACTTAGGATTAGAACTGTAATAATACAGTCAAGAGCACAAAACTGACAGAAGTTGAGCCCCCAAGAGAAATGAACCAGGCATAGTAGAAAATAAGCCAATAACGAAAGGACAGACATCAAAATTCTAAGTAAAATCTTCTCCCAACCATCAACACAACAATTAAAATGAGAGATCCTTTGACAAATGAACACAACAACCCACTGAATTCCGTTTACTTTTCCTGCCTTAGAAGTGTAAATTAACCACACACACCAATATGCACATCGTTCTAATACTACCATCAATCCAATTTTCAAGAATCAAGAAAATCTTTGTAATTTTTGAAAACACTCTTTGAACAGTACCAAATCACGAAAGAAAACGGGTTTCAGTTAGACCTAAAAATTTCAATAATCCACCCAAACTTACAAAGTTCTTAGGAAATTTAGCTAATTGGTATCTCAAAAGAACTACAAACTTCATGGGTATCTTCAACTTCCAAAGAATTTGAAGGATTCGGTCCCTGAGGTTGGTTTAAATTACAAATCGTTCCTTGTAGTATAAAAATAAATTTGGAGATCATTGTGATAGGCAAAAAAAAAAAAAAAAAAAAAAAAACAATGTCAAATTCCGTTAAAATATTTGACAGATTCCGTTAGGTGCTACATTAGCACTAATAACATGATGACAAATACTATAAATATAAAAACTAAAAAAAAATTAAAAAGTTAAAACTTAAAATTTATTATTATTCTTTTTTAAAAAAACAAAAAAAGAAAAAAAGAAAAGGGATGGCTAGTAGGCCACCCTTTCCTTTTCTTTTTTNTTTTTTTTTTTTTTAATATTAATTTATTATTATTTATTTTTTAGTTTTTACATTTATATTTTTTTATTAAGAGTGGCACATGTCGTCATGTTATTGGTGCTGAATCCGTCAAATATTTTAACGGAATTTGATTCTATGGATTAAATTATTTTTTTGGCATACTACACGGACCTCTGAATTTATTATTATACCACAGGGAGCGATTTGTAATTTAGGTCAGCCACAAGGACCTCTGAATTCATTATTATACCACATAAAGTAATTTATAATTTAGACCAACCACAAAAACTAATTTTGTAATTATCCCTAAATTTATTTCGTAACCAATTTGCAGAAAACATTAAAGTTCCACAAGGGCAACATTTTGGATTTCTAAAGACAAAATATTCCGCTGCAATACTTTTCTTCGTAAATGTCACACGTGCCGTGTCGAAATAAGGTGTTTGTTAAGACCAATTTTAAACCACCAACTTGGAAACTTTTCTCGTAACATGAATTAGTGTGGCTCTTTGGAGAGGACAGAGGTTTAGGCACAACCGGCCTAGCACAATGTACCACACTCTCTCTAACAGGCACAACGACATACCGTTCAAACAAGAAAACGGCGTCACCTTTATTCACCTCACCCCATATGGCTGATGGCTAGGGATGTAAGATAAGTCAAACTGCTGATAAATTCAGCTTGATTTGGTTCAGATAAATTTGATTCGAATAATAAATGAGCTAATCGTAAAATAATAATATGTTAGGAAAAGTTTATAAAGACCTCTCAAATTTTTACGCGATTTGAAGAACCCCTTTAATGTTCCTCTCATACTTTTAATTTATCTTACTTCACACCATTCCGTCTGTTTTCACCGTCAAACCTTGTTGAAATTTCTAAAATACTCATGTATTTTAAACAAAAAAAAAAATATAAAAAAATCTAAAATGAAGGGTAGTTTAGTAATTTTTGCACAACTTCGTTAAGATTTAACGGAAAATCCTAACTGAAATGAGCTGAATGAGACAAATTGAAAGTTTAAGGGGTCAAATTGAAAAAAATAAACATTAGAGATTATTCAAATCGAGTGAAAGTTTGGAGAGCCTTTGTGAAGTTTCCTTAATATGTTTAAATATTAAACGGAATATTATCATATAAACTTGGCTTGGCTTAAATAAACTTGTGTAACTTTAATTTTACAATTTTTTTTTTTAGTATTATTTTGATTTTTAGTAAAAACATCTTAAGTAAAAATAAATTCTCTTTCTAATATGATAGATATAATTTGAATTATTGTTACTGTGAGTTTAGTTTTAGAGATTTGTATGTACATGAGTGTGTTTATGAGTATGTATGAATATGAGTGTATGTGTATATAATGAATTTATATACATATTATAAAACATACGTATAAACTCGAAATTAAATTATTTATAATTCAAGTTAATTTATTTAATTAACTTAATTGATAAAATTTTTATAATAATTAATTAACTAATGATTAGTATAAATATGAAAAGATAAATAATCATGATATATATAGAAATGAATAAATTAATTGAGTTGCTTGTGAACAAGCTTGAATTCGTTCAGAAAATAAATGAGTTAAGCTTGAATAGAATATCTAACTTGGTGATAAACTCGAGCTCGACTCGTGTTTAAAATAAAATTAAATGAGCTAAACTTGAACATTCAATATTTGACTTGACTCAATTCAAATACAGCCCTACTCATAGCTCCCTTTCTCGTTATTATCTTTTTTGGAAAAGTAAATAACTAGGAAAAATTTTACTTGACCCTAAACTTACATCACATCACTTTGAGAATTGTTACACTTACATAAAGTCTTACAAAAATTTGGTCACAAACTGACATGGAATTTGATGTGGCTGATAAAAAAAAAAAAAACAAAAACCTTTATATACACGCTGGCTTGCGTGTTGGGAAGAGAAAATGGAAACTGAGGTGAAAGATGACAGTTTGTGTAGTGTCGTTTCATGGAAATGAGACAATCCTTACTTTGACAAAAAATCTGAAAAATCTGGACAGCATTTAAAAAATTGAAGCTTCATTTTCATACTACCGGATGCTCTCTGCATCTCCTCTCCAAGCTCCATTTTTGTTGTGGCTGGAACTCTCCGTCTTCCATAAAAAGCTCTATTTTCAGAGAAGCTTCTTCTTCAAGCTGACATTTTTTCTATCTCTCTCGCAGGTCTCTCTCTCTCTCTTTGTGTGTTTGGTCTGAAGAAACCCATTGAATGGAGAAACTCATCACTGCCGACCCACTACCCACTAGAAGACTCTCCCTTTCTAGCGGGTCGGCAGTAGTGAAGTATTTACACTCTTTTTCATTTGCAATGTTGGCTTTGATAGTATGACTCTTTCTTTTTTCTTTTCTTTTTTTCCTTTTTTTTTTTTTCTAAGTGGTCGTAGCATCAGTTCTTCCTTTCTTTCTTTTTTTAATTCACGGCAGTGGTGAATTTTTCTTGAATGCCTAATACGAAGGGGTAGTATTCAATCTATCATGGGCTTTTTCTTGAATGCAAATGGCATCCATATTCAATCATTCTTTTTTTTTTTTTTGTAAGCCACGGCAGTTACACCATTGCATCACTCTAATCCATCTTCATCCTCTAATATTGCATTTCTCTCTCCATCCCTAGCTAATCCCCGGCCACCTCAACCGGGCCAACAAAACATCCTCGTAAGAAATTCAAGCACAAATGGTGGTGGGTAGGGGTGTATACGAGTCGAGTCTGAGCGAGTACCACTTGCTCGGAATCGACTCGTTCATTTTTTTTTCGAATTCGAGTTCGAGCTCGAGTTTCAGCCGAGCCATAGATTTCTGTTCGAACTCGGTTCGCCAAGGTAGGATCCTTGTGCGAGATCGAGCTCGCGCGATCGAGCATTTTGGCCGAACTCGAGTTCGAGCCTTTGGCTCGAGCTCGGTTCGAAACCACTGAGAAAGAGGATGAAGAAGAAGAGGAAGAAGAAGAGGAGGAAGAAGAGGATGAAGAAGAGGAAGGTGAAGGGGAGGACCACGAAGCTGAAGGCAAAGGAAAGAAGGGTGCTTCTTCTTCTCAGACTAAGAAGGTATAGTCTTTGTTTTTCCAAATTCGAATCTGCAATACCCAGCTGACATTAGGGATCGTTGTGCAAAACCCAGTTACAGAAAGAGAAAATATGGGCTAAAGGAAGAGGTGCAGACCGTGCAGTGATTTAATGAAAAAAGGAAGAGTGTTGATAGGTTTGTAATTATTTGAAGGGCTGAGATTGCTTTATGAGATCCAAGGGTAGGGACGCAGCTTTGGAATGGGAGAAGTCAGAAGTTGGGAAACATGCGTCAGACCTTGGGAAG
The DNA here is from genome assembly GCA_900184695.1 of Betula pendula. Lineage (NCBI taxonomy): Eukaryota > Viridiplantae > Streptophyta > Magnoliopsida > Fagales > Betulaceae > Betula > Betula pendula. Next base: position 324,304 of record FXXK01000607.1, on the reverse strand, counting down.
CCATACAAATCTGCTGAGATTTACTCTTCTTTCTCTTTATCTTGGCCAAAATGCACCGTTTTGGGTGTTAGCTTTTTCCTTTTTTTTTTTTTTTTTTTTTTTTAAAAAAAAAAGGAATAGAACGATGATAGTGGGTGGCCGCACCACCCAAATGGGTGGTCGGCCACCACTGCAGAAGCGGGGGTGGCCGCACACCCCCGGAGACCATCGTGGTGGACCCACGATGGACTCAAGGGGTGGTGCGGCCACCCCCGGCCATCGGGGGTGCCAAGACCACCCCTGGTATCGTCGGGGTGGCCTTGGCCACCCTCGATGAGCACTGGGGGTGGCCGTGGCCACCCCAGCGACGCCTGGGGGTGGCCGCGACCACCCCGGAATGCTCCGAGGGTGGTCGTGGCACCCCCAAATACACCAGGGGTGGTCGCACCACCCCCGGCGACCACGACGAGGGTCGCCGGGGGTGGTGCGACTACCCCGCGTTCTACGGTGGGTGGCCGATCACCCATTGGGGTGGTCGGCCACCCACTGAAACTGAACGTTTCTCTTTTTAATTAATTTATTATTTATTTATTTATTTATTTTTTAATTAAAAAGAAATAAAATAAATGATTATTTTTAAGAAAATGTTGCTAATAACTCAAAGAATAACCTTTTTTTTTTTAGAGAATAAGTCCCTATCAAATGAAATAATGACTATTTTAAATGGCTATAGAATAGCCATTACATTACAGAGCTCTATTCTGCAAACCAAACGGGACCTAAAAAAAATTTTATTTCTCTTTTGTTTTGTATTGATATTTAAAAAATTCAAAGAATGAGAAAAATCATGCAATAGCATAAAATAATTCATTTTTTTTAAAAAATAATAATGTATCACAAATTTTTTTTAAAAAAACTGGACTAAGTTATTTAAAAAATTAAACTGTATTTAATATGTTAATATTATATAAGTTATTTAAAATGTATGTCAAGTAATTTTTTTGACTATATTGTATGTTAAAAATTTAAAATGTATTAATATGCTAATATTATACTAAGTTAGTAAGTTATTTGAAATATATGTTAGCAATTTTTTTTTGACTATATTGTATGTTAAAAATTAAAATGCATTAATATGTTAATATTACACTAAGTTAGTAAGTTATTTAAAAGTTTGTTAAGCATTTTTGACTATATTGTATGTTAAAAAATTTAAAATGTATTAATATGTTAATATTAGACTAAGTTAGTAAGTTATTTAAAATGTATGTTAAGCAATTTTTTTGACTATAATTGTATGTTAAAAAATTAAAATGTATTAATATGCTAATATTAGACTTAGTTATTTATTAAGTTTAAAATTCAACATATATATGTGTATATGTTATTAATATATAACATTAAGTTATATAGCATATTGCATATTATTATATTAACTAACTTTCTAACTAAGTTACTAACTATAAATTATGTAGATATGTTAATTAAGTTACGTATTATGTATTAACATAGACTACATAGTAGACTAATACTCTTAATCTTATATAAATTAGTACTGCATAGTAGATTAGTAGTAGTGTAATAGTGTAGTACTAACTAGTAACTACTAAGTTAGTATATATTATATATATTATATATGAATTAATATAATATGTAATTATATACGATTACAATTAAGTTATAAATATAATTATATAAACATGATTATGTAACTATGCTTATAACTTAATTATTTAATATTCATAGCTTAATTATGTGAACTTATATTTTTAGATCATGTGATTTAACGAACTTATATAATAATATACAGCTAATATTGATAAAATTGTAAAAATAGTCAATAAATATTAATTACCTATATGATAACATATATATTAAATTTGTAACATTTGTCACTCATAGTTAATTATTATTTTTACTTTTTTTTTAAGTAGTTAGTAACTTAGTTAATTAATATGTTATATATATTTATAAGTTTTAACCTAAATTATGTAACATTCATTATAGTTATATCACATTATGTGGCTATAATTTATACTTATAGGCTTATAGTTTATTTGTAATTATATATATTATGATCATTATGAGCTCATAATTATCTTAAGTATTAATATATTATAAAAGTATATAATGATAATTATAAGTTAATCATATGATATGTTCATATAATCTAATAGATCATTTGATATAAATTATAATAATAATACTTAAATTGTAAATATAAGAAAACTATTATTGATTCCAATTTTCAAATTTCCAATGCTAACATATTTGATGTTAATAACTCAACACTATATACTACTATAACTACATTAGCATAGTAACTTAACATCTCTAATATACTATTAACACTAACATATTAATATACATAATACATATTAATAATATTAATTGACTAACTTAACTATTTATAACTAAACTATAAATGGGCTAAATGTTATTTAGGCAGGTAAACCGTAAAATTATTAAACGATACAACTATTATTTAATAGGGAAAAATACAAAATTGATCCATGTGGTTGGCCTTAATTACATATCACTTCTGTGGTATAAAAAAACTCAAAGGTCCATGTGGTTGGCAAAATAACAAATCACTCCCTGAAACAAATTTTCGTCAATCATTTTAATAGAAACCGTTAGTCTGCGACGTCATACCAATAGGGTGGCGCGCTATTATTAAAATGACTGATATGGCAGATTACTATTTATGTTAAAATGATTGACGAAAAATTGCTTTAAGGAGTGATTTGTTATTTTGGCCAACCACATGGACTTTTAAGTTTTTTCTTATACTCAGGGAGTGATTTGTATTTAGGCAAACCACATGGACCATTTTGCATTTTCCCCTATTTAATAAGTAGTTTGAAGTTAGTCATCATGATTAATGCTAATGAAGTAATGATACTATGTTAACTAACATTAATATATTGTTAATAGTTATGATAACATAATATTAAGTTTGTAAAATTGACAATATGTACTTAGTGTATTATTTACTAATATCGTATCATTAGCATAATCACATGTAATCATTAATTATATATGTTAGTTTGTAAATTATAAATAATAATTAGTATATATTTTTAACTATTATTAATACTATTATTTATTGTAGACATGTAGTAATATATACATCACTACATTATATGCATACTTAATTGTATATATTGTATCTAACTATTCAAGTATCTAGAAGACTATAATTAATTTTTTTATTGGTATAAATTTGTATACTTATATGACAATTGACATTATGTAATTTATATTGTTATAATTTATAGTTATAGCTTAATTAATATATAGTATATATATATATATATATATATATATATATAATATATATATATAATATATATATATTGGAATTAAAAAAAACTTATCATTACTTATGAGATTATCTATGATAATTATACGCATTAGATCATATGAATCATATGATTAAATGTTGATATTATTCATTTGTCTATACAATATACATATAAGTTTATATACACAATTATTATTGGTACTTAATATATTTGAATACTATTATTCATAAGTACCAATAATTAATTGGTTATATAACTTATATTATATAATATATATATATAAATATATATATTATTATATATATTAACTATATAAATATATTTAATATATGTATATATTAATAAATATATACGAATCGAGCCCGAACGGACGAGTCGAGCCTTATACGAGTTTGTTCACGAACATTAACCGAGTCGAGTCGAGTTTTATACGAGTTTGTATCGTTTTAATAATCGAGCCTATTTTTGTGTTCACGAACAGCATTTTTTCCCCCAAAAAAAATATAATAACCGATTCGAGCACGAGTCGGGCTTAGTCGAGCCGATCCCGAATATGTTCACGAGTAGCTCTGTTCGTTTACACCCCTAGTGGTGGATTCGATGACAACCCTGTTTGGCCTCCCACTAGCTTGAATTTCCCAACAACACAACAATTTCAGCAACCTTCTCATTCAATGGTAACACATAATAGGAAAATAAATAAATAAATAAATAAAAATATATATTTTTACTCCAATTTTTCTTTTCTTTTTTAATTTTGGATTTGAAGAGGGCTTTGATTGGTGGGTGGAACTTGTAGGTGAATGTCTCAACAGGAACTTCATCATCATCCGTACTAAATTTTCGGATGGAACCCCCTTCAAACCAAAGCTGTTATAGCAATTTCCCCCTATTTCGCTGGATGAAGAGAAGGTAAGTAAATGCAAAATCTGCACACATATATATATTCCGGTGATATCTAAAAAGTGGATTTACTTCTTATGAAGCTTTATTTGTCGGTTTATGTATAACAGGACCACTCAAAGAGCTTCATTTGGCTTGATGAATATTATGATGGCTCGTTGGTGGCTTGTTGGGGTTTTACTTTTGCTGTGGGTTTATTGTGTATTGTAATTTTGCCATTTGCTGTTATTATGGCCTAATAATGACAACAAATACTTGGCTATTGCTTGTAATGAATGTTAAGAGGCTACAAGTTGGGCAACTTGCCAAAGAATTTATTCAAACATATGGCATTGACTATACAATAAACTGGAGAAAAGCACTATGAACAATTGCGCACAATGGTTTGGAAATCAGAGTGGATAAATCACACTTGAACATGTAGTAAGAAAGCTCACAAGTGAACTTAATGAAATCCATTAGAGCAATCATGCATTTTGAAGGCCTAGTAGTGTACATTTGCTTCTCTGGAAACATAACCACTTAAAACACACGTCCCAACTAACAAAATTTGAAATATAGAGTTTCTAGGATCAAAATAGAAATACAAAATGCAATAACTTTAGGTCTTCAATCTCTACCCAATTGCAACATCTCCAGCATTAACAAACATACTGCTGCAATACTAGCACCAATTTCACTAAAGTGGGCCTTCTGACTGCAAAAGTGAAATGCAAAATCTTGCTCGTAATGTGAATTTTTTGGGTTAATACAAACTCATATGATCTATTCAGCTATTCATGAAATGAATTAAGAGAGTAGAATATTGACTTGATGGTTGTCATTGCCTCATCTACAGAGGACCTGGAAATGCTACGTTCTCCCTTTGTTCATTCCATCTCTCAATCTGGCAAATATATATATAAAAAAAAATTATATATGTATAAAACAGCTTGTATGTTTGGAAAGAAATTAGGACATACAATTCCATGTACAAAGCATCAGTTATCATATATTCACCGTCATTTAGAACATAAATTGTACCTGAGTAAGTATACTATCTTGAGTTCCAATTATATAATCCTGTTGTGAAAGGGCAACAGAATGCAAGAGGGCTTCATTTAAATTCACTTCAACTTCTTCTATTGCTTGGGAAGTCTTTTATTAAGATATGCACAAAACAAATAATAAGATGTGTTACAAAACTCATGAAAAATTCAAAATATGCATTTGCTTTTGAGATCAAGATATACAAATAAAACAAAGAGAAACCAACAACCTGCTTTTGTCCTTTCTTTTTTTCTTTCTTTTGTTGTCTCTTCTTTAGTTTTAGTTGTCCTTTCTTCTTTAATTTTAACTTTCTGACCACCTTTTCTCCATAAGATTGCTTTCGTGTTGACGGTAGCCTCCCTTTACTTTTTGCAACTAAAGGACTCCGCAAATTATTACATTTATGAGACCTCCCATCAGTTGCTTCATTACAAATGAAATATGTACCAGGAAGGTGATGACAAGGTGGACTACTTAGACTACTTTCACCCCTTGACTCATTGTGAAGTACTTCCTCCTTTAACTTACTCACAGAAACCTTCATTCTCATATAAGCTTCATTGTTTTTTGACGCAATCCATGCTACTTCAGAAAAATTATTGCACAAATTGTCATATTTTTGTGCTTTAGGGTTGCCACTCAAATCATCATAACTACTCTTAACGATGGTATATTTTCTTTTCAAGTCCTTCCTCCATCGATCAAGAATATCAAAAACTCTTACACAATCATCAACTTCATATGTGGAAATTGCACCTTCGAATTTCAGTAGGGATGCAAAACACATCATGAATCCGCTAAACTCCGCTTGAACTTCTTTGAACTTTTGATTTGTGTAAATACTTTAAGTCGATGCTCAATAGAATGAAGAGTTATGCATGGAATCATTTTATTAAACGAACCAAAATCAGCTAGACGTTCGTTCTCAACCGTTCTCATCAAAGCATTATCATAATCTCCAACAAATTTCTTTAACGGGGTACTTGGCCCAACATAACCATCAAAGAAGGCATTCATACTCTCACTTCGCTGTGTATGGATATGCCGGTACCCATTGATGCCGCTCACCATATAACTGACATAACCATGCATTTTCCTAAAGATTATAACTCTCGACTACTTGTTGCCATCTTTTTTCAATTTCATCAGAAGTCAAAGAGTCATATACGCAACTTACTAGAGCACCCTTAAAGTTTTCATATTGAGAGTGTGATCCAAGCTTGTGCGGAAGTTTGCTCATGATATGCCATAAACAAAATCTATGTTTGGCTCTTGGAAATACTCTCGCAATTGCAGTTTGCATAGCTCTATCTTGATCAGTTATAATTGCGTTAGGAGCTCGGTCTGACGTGCATTTCAACCACGCTTCAAACAACCACACAAAAGTATCGGTATTCTCATTTGATAGTAATCCACACCCAAAAAGTATAGATTGACCATGATGATTCACTCCAACAAAAGGCGCAAATGGCATTTTGTATTTATTAGTCAAATATGTTGTGTCAAATGTTATAACATCACCAAAATATTCATATGCTGCTCTACTTCGTGCGTCTACCCAAAACGCATTTCTCAAACGGCTTTCTCAATCCAGGTTTATAACATAGAAGAAGCGGTCATTTTTTTCTTGCATTCTCATTAAATAGTTACGCAATGCTTCAACATCTCCTTCTCCAAGCAACTTATTTCTTACTTTGTTAATGTAATTTTGACAATCTTTTTTCCCAAATGGAAGATTCTCATATCCACCTACTTTAACAGTAAGAGCTTTGTAACTTTTACTCGGACGTACCCCAGTTGTATCCATTGATTCAAGCCTTCTTCTCACACAACCATTTAATATCTTATGGCATGTAAAATATCTTGCCTTGCCTGGGCTTACATCATGAGTGTGTTCAAGCACGATAGAAGACAATGTAAATCTTCCCGCTTGATTTAATTTTACATTGATCTTTGCCTTGCACCCCATTTTCTTCATTGGTTGTGGCTTAACAATATTAGATGATTTGCTTTTTGACTTGCCCTCACGAATACATGCAATGGTGAAGTATTTTAACTTTCCATCATCTCCAGTTGTGGAAGTTCTTTTCGTCACACTAAAACCTACTTGCTTGGCATACTGCATATAATATGATAAAACCTCATTTTCAGAATCAAATGTCATATCAACCTTTGGTTCTTCAACCATTTGTTTTCCAAGAATAATTTCCTCTGGCCCATCGTTATCCTCATTATCATCCACATCTAACTCACAATCAATTTGCTCACCATCTATATTATAATAGAAACAAAGTTAAGAGTAAACCATTAACATAGTACACTAACAAATTATAGCATACAAATAATTTTTTTTTTTGTTTAACTAACCATTTGGGGGGTCAAGAAGAGGGTCTAGAGCTTCATCATTGCCAACATTCATCATTGCCCTCGATTTCAATCTGACAAATTACAGGACATCCTGACTGGATAGAGATAAGTTCACACTTCAACTTTTGTGCTAAAACATCTCTACTGAGAAAACAAAAATCAAAGAATCTGAGTTTGACTTTTCTTTTTTTTTTTCGAAAAATCAAAAAAAAAAAAAAAATCATTCATCTTGGCTAACAAATTATTGAAAACAACTACCAAATTATATTTCCATAAACAATCCCTCAATTAACTCATAATTTAGAAACATTGGGCATTAGGCCATATAAATTAACACTCAAAATTCACTACGAATCAGTTTATTAAAACCCAAAGGGTCATAAAGAACATATGAGAGGGTTACCACTTCTTTCATGGCTTTATCGTAACAAAACAATGAGATCGATGCCACACTACCACCACCTCTTTATATGTCAAAAGAAAACCTTGACCTTTAAAAAAAAAAAAAAAACCTTAAAGTTTTTGAGCCAATCAAGATGATAATCTTTTATCCGATTATTGTCTATTCTCTTGTATAAGATAAACCCCACTACAAATTTACCCACTTAATACAATGAACACTACCCCTTCGTATTAGGCATTCAAGAAAAAACCCATGAGATTCTATAGGAAAATGGATGCCATTTGCAACATCATCAGTTATAAGCTAGTAAAAATTCACCATTGCCGTGGGTTATAAACAAACAAACAAACAAACAAACAAAAAAAAAAAAAGAAGAAGAAGGAAGAAGTGATGCTACGACCACTTTGAAAAAAAATAAAATAAAAAGGTAATATTATAAAAGCCAACATTGCAAATGAAAAAAAGTGTCAAATACTTTCACCACTGCCGACCCACTAGAAAGGGAGAGTCTTCTAGTGGGTAGTGGGTCAGCAGTGATGAATTTCTCACTCAATGGGTTTCTTCAGATCAAACACACAAAGAAAGAGAGAGAGACCTACAAGAGATGGAAAAAATGGTAACTTGAAGAAGAAGCTTTTCTAAAAATGAAGCTTCTTATGGAATATGGAGAGTTCCAGCCACAAAAAAAATGGAGCTTGGAGAGGAGATGTAGAGAGCATCCGGTCGTGTGAAAAGAGAATGAAGTTTCAGTTTTTAAAATGACGCACATATTTTTCCAAATTTTTTGTCAAAGTAAGGATTGTCTCATTTCCATCAAATTACACTGCAAACTATCATCTTTCATTCTCTCTTCCCAACATGCAAGCCAGTGTGTTTGTGAAGGTTTTTGTTTTTTTTTATCAGCCACATAAGATTCCATGTCAGTTTGTGACCAAATTTTTGTAAAACTTTATGTAAGTGTAGCAATTTTCCATCACTTTTGTAATCTCTCTTTTAAACTATACAAATTTTCGATCTCACTTCGCGTTAGGATTTTTTGTTAAATTCTATCGGAAGCTGTTGAAATTCCTAAAATACCATTATTTTAAAATAAAAATTTAATTGTAATCTAAGGGTAATTTTGTAATTTTAAAAATTTTGTATGGTATAAAGGTCATTTTATCCTTTGACCGTTTAATTTAACCCCAAAACTTAACGGAATGAGTAAGATTACAAAAAATTGAAAGTTCGATATGTTAGGAAATATATCTTTTTCCCCCAAGACCCGTGAGATGCGAAAATAAGAAGATAGCAAAAAACAATCACACACGACACCAAGATTTAAGTGGTTCGGCTTAACAAGCCTACATCCACTGTTGGAGACGACCCGGAGAAATCACTATAAAAAAGATGGAGTACAAAAGTAACAGGGAGAAAATCACTCAAAACCCAAAGCCCAATACACCCCGTATCTCACCCTCACACATCAGAGGAAAAAATATAATTGGAACTCTGCAATTTTTTCTTTCCCTACGCCATACACCATGCGTTCTCACCTCTTTTCTCTCTCTCTCTTTCTTTTTCTCTTCCCTTCTTTTCTCTCTCCCTCTCTCACTCACTGCCGTGTCTTCAATTTTATTTGGCTTGATTTTCACTTGAAGGGGCTGCATCCTTTAATAATAGTAAATAAGTCGGCAAAGAGAGTCCTAGTCCAGATTGTAAGAGGGAATAGGACACAAATACCAAGAGGGAAGGAAAACAGCTTGAGAAGGAAAAACCAAATCCATGCTTGGTTAGGAGAAGGACTTAGCAAAGGGCCCACTTGATAATTCAAGCCACACGTAATACCAACATCTCCCACTTGACTTGAATTCCATCAAGTCCCAAAAGCAAATCTCTTCAGGTCGTCTCCCCTACCTGTCCTCAAGCTTGAAGACCAACTGAAGCTGCGCACAGCTTCAGTTTCTCAACAGTCACACCTTTTGTAAACATGTCTGCTGGATTCTCTGTACCACGAATCTTCTCAAGTATCAATTGTTTGCTTTCCAGTAGTGAACGTATAAAGTGATACCTCAACTGAATGTGTTTCATTCTCGAATGATACGCCGGGTTCTTCGCAAGAAAAATAGCACTCTGACTGTCACTGTGTAGAACGCTCTTCTCATTCTTCTTACCCAACTCATCCAAGAAACCCTTTAGCCAGACCATCTCCTTTCCAGCTTCTGTCACAGCCACGTATTCAGCTTCTGTGGTAGAAAGGGCCACAATTTTTTGTAACTTTGAGGCCCAGCACACCGCTGTACCACCTAGGGTATATACAAACCTTGTAGTACTCTTCCTGCTATCAACATCACCAGCTAGATCAGCATCCACGTAGCCCTGCAGCTTCAAATCTGCTCCTGTAAAGAAAAGGGACATATCTGAAGTTCCTCTCAGATATCGCAAAATCCACTTGACTGCCTCCCAATGCAGTTTTCCTGGATTGCCCATATATCTGCTCACAGCTCCCACTGCATGTGCAATATCCGGTCTAGTGCAGACCATTGCGTACATCAGACTTCCGATAGCTGAGGCGTAGGGCACCTTGCTTATGTATGCCTTCTCTTGATCCGTCTTTGGTGACTGATCCTTGGTTAGTCTGAATTGACTTCCCAAGGGTGTGCTTACCGGCTTAGCTCCATCCATGCTAAACCTGCCGAGAATCTTCTTCACATACTCTGTCTGTGAAAGCTTCAGTATACCATTAGCTCTGTCTCTAATGATTCTCATACCCAGGATTTGTTTCGCAGCTCCCAAATCCTTCATTGCAAACTGTGATGATAACCGTTTTTTCAAGTTCTTGATCTCTTCCATACTGGACCCTGCAACGAGCATATCATCCACATACAGCAGTAGGATGATATAAGAGTTCTTAAAACTCTTAACATAGCAGCAGTGATCTGCATTGCACCTCGTAAACCCAGCAGAATCCATGAAGCTGTCAAACTTCTTGTACCATTGTCTTGGAGCTTGTTTTAGGCCATACAAGCTCTTCCTCAGTTTGCATACTTGACTTTCTTTCCCCTGCACTGTGAATCCCTGTGGTTGCCTCATGTAGATATTTTCCTCCAAATCGCCATGAAGGAATGCTGTCTTCACATCTAACTGTTCAAGATGTAGATTCTCTGCCGCCACAATTCCCAGTACCAGTCTGATGGTTGTCATCTTCACCACTGATGAAAATATGTCGGTGTAGTCAATACCTTCCTTTTGCTGAAAGCCCTTGACAACCAATCTCGCCTTGTAGCGCTTGCTACCATCATGCTCACCCTTTATTCTGTACACCCACTTGTTATGTAAAGCCTTCTTACCTGCTGGCAACTCAGTCAGCTCCCATGTCTGGTTAGTCATCAATGAGTCCATCTCATCTTTCATGGCTAACTCCACTTGGTTGATTTTCAACCTGCAAGGCTTCATCATACGTCTCTGGCTCACCGCCATCTGTCAACAGAATATAGAACAAGGAGGGTGAATAACGCTGTGGAGGTCTAATGGTTCTGGTAGACCTTCGGACNGTCTTCACATCTAACTGTTCAAGATGTAGATTCTCTGCCGCCACAATTCCCAGTACCAGTCTGATGGTTGTCATCTTCACCACTGATGAAAATATGTCGGTGTAGTCAATACCTTCCTTTTGCTGAAAGCCCTTGACAACCAATCTCGCCTTGTAGCGCTTGCTACCATCATGCTCACCCTTTATTCTGTACACCCACTTGTTATGTAAAGCCTTCTTACCTGCTGGCAACTCAGTCAGCTCCCATGTCTGGTTAGTCATCAATGAGTCCATCTCATCTTTCATGGCTAACTCCCACTTGGTTGAATTTTCAACCTGCAAGGCTTCATCATACGTCTCTGGCTCACCGCCATCTGTCAACAGAATATAGAACAAGGAGGGTGAATAACGCTGTGGAGGTCTAATGGTTCTGGTAGACCTTCGGACAGCCGTTGTAGGTGTTCCCTGCTCAATCTGTTGTTCTTCAGTTTCTTCAACTTCAGGATCTTGTTCAGCTTCTAGATCCTCATCAACTTCTGAATTCCTTCTTTGAGCTGCACCATTATAAATCTCATCCAAGCTGATAAAATCAGGCTTCTCAGCCTCTGACTCTGCATTGACTGATTCTGCATTCAAACCGTCCTTGTACACAGCCATTTCATTAAAAGTAACATTTCTACTTCTAATGATCTTCCGGTTTTGATCATCCCAAAACCTATACCCGAATGCCTCATCCCCATAGCCAATGAAATAACATTTCTTAGATTTAGCATCTAACTTGCTACGAGCATCAGATTCAATGTAAACATATGAGACACAACCAAAAACTTTCAAGTGAGAAAGATTTACCTCATTTCCACTCCAGACTTCTTCAGGTAGTCTGTGGCCCAGAGGAACAGAGGGTCCTCTATTTATCAAGTAAGCAGCAGTACTCACTGCATCTGCCCAGAAGGTTTTTGGTAACCCAGCATGCAACCTCATACTCCTTGCACGCTCATTGAGGGTTCTGTTCATGCGCTCCGCGACGCCATTCTGTTGTGGTGTCCCTGGGATAGTTTTCTGCATCTTAATCCCATTTACCGCGCAGAACTGTTTAAATCCCCCGTCTTCATATTCTCCTCCATTGTCTGATCTTAGACACTTCAATTTCAAACCAGTTTCTGTCTCTACCATGGTCTTCCACTTCTTAAAAACTTCAAATACATCAGATTTTTGCTTTAAGAAGTAAATCCATACCTTTCTGCTTGAATCATCTATAAATGTGATATAGTATCGCGAGCCTCCAAGAGATGCCACTGGAGAGGGACCCCACAAATCCGTGTGTACCAGCTCCAACTTCTCAGGCTTCGGAGTTCTGCCAACATTCATGAAACTCACCTTCTTTTGCTTCCCTAGGATGCAGCCTTCACACAAATCAGATTCAACTGACTTCAGTTCTGGTAGTTTTCCCTTTGACAGCAACACCTTCATCCCTTTCTCGCTCATATGCCCAAGCCTTAGGTGCCATAGTTTAGAGTCACTCTTTGCAACTGCAACTGCAACTGTATCTCTCGGATTAGTAGTCAAATAGAGAGTACCTATTTTATATCCTCGAGCCAAGAGTCTGGCTCCCATGCATACTTTCCACTGACCACCGTGGAATTTTATGGCATGCCCTTCTTCGTCAAGTTGTCCCACTGAAATCAAGTTCTTCTTCAGCTGTGGGACATGTCTGACCTTTTGTAGCTTCCATACCGAATCGCTGTGGACTCTGATGCGAACATCGCCCATGCCCACGATATCTAGAGGCGTTCCGTCAGCCAAGTACACTTTCCCGAAATCTCCAGCAACGTAGTTTTCGAGTACTTCACGGATCGCAGTGGTATGAAAAGAAGCTCCCGAGTCCATGACCCAAGAGTCAAGAGGACTGTCAACAGTAAGAATTAGTGCATCCTGTATTTCTTCTGTTGCCACGACGTTTGCAGAGTCGTTCCCAGTCTTCTTCCTTGGTTCTTTGCAATTTTTCTTGAAGTGGCCAGTCTTGCCACAATTCCAACACTCTAGCTGTCGTCCAGATCTGGATTTGCTTCTACCCTTTCTGGATTTTGATCTGCCCTTACCAGAGTTCCTGTCTTGTACTCTACCTCTTGTCTCGAGGTTTAGGGCTGCACCAGAAGTCGAGGTTTCACCGGCGTCTTTTCTCCGAATTTCCTCGCTTAGAATCAAATCCCGTATGTCTTCATAACTGAGCTTGCTTTTCCCTGCAGAATTGCTCACAGCCATCCGCACAGCTTCCCAGCTATTTGGCAATGACGCCAACACAATCAAGGCGCAAATCTCATCATCAAAATCAATATCTACTGAGGATAATTGATTTGTGATGGTGTTGAACTCATTGAGATGTTGCGCTACCGAGGCTCCCTCAACCATCTTTAAATTGAACAACTTCTTCATCAGGTGCACTTTGTTGTTTGCCGACGGGTTCTCATACATACTTGACAAAGCCGCCATTAGACCTGCAGTGGTCTTTTCCTTCACAACATTATGTGCCACTGATCTTGACAACGATAACCTGATAACTGCCAGGGCCTTCCGATCAAGTAGAGCCCAATCGCTATCGTACATATCGTCTGGTTGTTCCCCCAAAAGAGGCAGATGTAATTCCTTCCCATAAAGTACATCTTCAATTTGCATATTCCAATATGCAAAATCTGTGCCATCAAATTTTCCGATTCTTTCTGCTTTTCCATCTTCTCCTGCCATCGCTCCCACTCGAACCAAAAGCTCTGATACCCAGTTGTTAGGAAATATATCTTATTCCCCCAAGACCCGTGAGATGCGAAAAATAAGAAGATAGCAAAAAACAATCACACACGACACCAAGATTTAAGTGGTTCGGCTTAACAAGCCTACATCCACTGTTGGAGACGACCCGGAGAAATTCACTATAAAAAAGATGGAGTACAAAAGTAACAGGGAGAAAAATCACTCAAAACCCAAAGCCCCAATACACCCGTATCTCACCCTCACACATCAGAGGAAAAAATAACAATTGGAACTCTGCAATTTTTTCTTCTCCCTACGCACTACACCATGCGTTCTCCACCTCTTTTTCTCTCTCTCTCTTTCTTTTTCTCCTTCCCTTTTTTTCTCTCTCCCTCTCTCACTCACTGCCGTGTTCTTCAATTTTATTTGGCTTGATTTTCACTTGAAGTGGCTGCATCCTTAAAAGTAAATAAAGTCGGCAAAGAGAGTCCTAGTCCAGATTGTAAGAGGGAATAGGACACCAAATACCAAGAGGGAAAGGAAAACAGCCTTGAGAAGGAAAAACCAAATCCATGCTTGGTTAGGAGAAGGACTTAGCAAAGGGCCACTTGATAATTCAAGCCACACGTAATACCAAAACCCCCCCCCACGATATTCTAAATCGAGAGTTTTTGAACTTTAAAGAAATATTACAAAAATGATAGAAGTTTCGGAGGTTAAATGAAGTTTCTTAAAAACTAAAAGAGGAAACTTCACAAAATACCTATAACTTCCACGTATTTTGAAAAAAACCCCCCCCAAAATTAAAAAAACTCCCACTTTCATGTTTCTATCTTTTAATTTTTTTCAATTTTACAAATTTGTTAGGATTTAATCATAATAGATGGGTGTAAAATTTTTTAAAATAACCATATTTTTTTTAAAAAGAAAAAAATTGCAAGAATTTAGGCATTGTCACTTTTCAGGATTTAAAGAAAATTACAAAAATACCTATGCTCGAATCTTTAAAAAAGTTTTTGTATTATCTTTGAAAAAAAAAAAGAGTATTTTAAAATTTTGACAAAATTTAATGAAAATCCTAACGAGTAAAATTGAAAAAATTGAAATATTAATACACTAAATTGAAAATTTTTAAATTTTATAAATTATTTATTTATTTTCTCAGATAAAAAAGGGAAGGGGGAAATTTTTAAAAAAATTTAAAAATTATTTGACAACGCGTGAAAGTTAATAAATTTCTGCTAGAAACTAAAATAAAAAGGTCAGTATTCAATGTTATTTAGGGCTACACCTAAACGAAGCTGAAACGTTTCTTAGATTCTGAAGCACAGGAAGAATAACTCAGAGGCCGCCATTCCCAGATGGAACTTTGTCATTTCCAGCTTAATACCAATCCAACCCTCGAGAGGATCTCTTGATAAACAAGAAGTGGTCTGAGACTGAATCGAACAAACTGGGTGAGTCAACAATGTTTGCTCTTCTCTGTTCAAGACAGGTTCTATTACTCAAAAGTAGGAGGACCCAACTGGGGTTTTTTCAGCAAAATGCTTTCTTTATTCTAAAATCATTCACATCAATAGGATTATTTGAATCTAATGAAACACAACAAGAAGAAAAATATTCTTTTACGGTGTCTTACCTCATAAACTCTTGTGGGTTGTCCCCAAAATCTGCAATTTTAGCATCCCAGAGGATGAACTTTGAGAGACCAGAGAGACCAGACTCGGTGCTTAATCTTCTCAAAGAGATTGGACTCAACCATACCCAAATCTCCAGAATTGTCAGGACATACCCACCATTTCTTTTATATGATCCTGAGAAGACCCTTTTGCCCAAGATTGAGTTTTTCCGTTCTGTGGGGGTTTCGAGCTCTGACCTAGTGGGGTTCCTGTCTTCAAACCCAATGTTGTTAGCAAGAAGCTTAGAGAAACAACTAATCCCCTGCTATGAATTCCTCAAGAGTGTGCTTCTTGTCGACGAGAAAGTCCTTACAGCTTTGAAGCGCTCACCACGGGTTTTTCTGTGTAATGTGACAACTAATATGGGTCCTAACATTGCACATTTGAGACAACTTGGAGTGCCTCAATCTACCATTTCTTTCTTGGTAAGTAAATATGGTTCTGTAGCGTTCGCTAAGCATACTAAATTTGTTGAGGCTGTCCACCAGGTTATGGACATGGGATTCAATCCCTCAAAAATGGTGTTTGCCGTTGCAATCAGAGTGTTATTGAAGATGAGTAAAACAAAATTCGAGTCAAAGTTTGAGCTGTATAAAAGGTGGGGTTGGTCAAAGGAGATGGCCCTCTCAGCATTTAAAACGCATCCAATTTGTATGAGTTTATCAGAAGAGAAGATTACGAAAGCAATGGACTTCTTTGTGAACAAAATGGGTTTGCTATCTGCTAATATTGCTATACATCCTGCAGCTCTATCATTCAGCTTGGAGAAAAGGATAATGCCTAGGTTTTCAGTTATTCAGATTTTAGTAGCCAAGGATTTGGTCAAGAATGATTTGTCCTTGTCGACTATCTTATCGCCTAATGAGAGCAGTTTTTTGGAAAAGTTTGTGATCAAATTTCAGGACGATATTCCTCAATTGTTGAGTGTGTATGAGGGTAAGAAGGATCTTCTGGAGGTAGGGAGTCGATCTGAGAATGTATGTGTGGCTGAACAGTTGTAACATTTTGAGTTCCAACTTAATGTAATTCTTGACTTTTTATTGGAAAAGCATTTGCATCATCTTGTATTGCTTTCACTTGGATATGTGATCTCCAAGACAACAATCTCAAATATTTTTCTATGTCATTCATTTCTGAATTTCAAGTGAAATACGTGACTCACATAGTCACATTTTTGGGCCATAAATAAAAAAGTAAAATAGGGGTGTTCTTGTTATAAAGGGCACGAGTATTTTTTATGGTTTTTGTTTCCTGCTTACAATCTTTCTAGTATTATGGGATATCTTAGCTCGACTTCACAGTGATTTTATATCATAAGAATGTCTTTAGCTTAAGGCACCTAATGTGATTGATGCTATATGCTCAAGACACTTGGCTGAAGGCACTATGTATATTGCAAATTTACCTTCTAGTCATTAGACCAATTACGAGATTTGAACTTTATATAGAGAGACTGGTTTCATAACTCCCCCTGCAGACTGATACTTCTCTTGCTATCCTGTGGCTTCTCTATTGCTTCTTTTGCTATGCGGTGCTCACTTCATTAGATAGGGATGGGTTGAAATCTCCTCCCCATCCCCATTGTCATGTGAGAAAGGATGGTTGGTCTGCTCGTGGGTATGTCTGAGAATGTTTTGCATTTTACTAACATGTGTTGCTTTTTGGGTTGTTCAGTTGATTTACCGCCTCCGTAATATATATATATATATATATATATATATGCTATTTTTCCAACTTCACCCCCCTTCCAAGGTTTGCAGCAATTAATTTGAAAGGATCAATTTTGGGAACTTATAAATTTATTTCATGATCAATTTGCAGAAGGCATTAAAGTTCCAAGAGGGCAACATTTTGGATTTCTAAAGACAAGATATGTCGCTGCAATACTTTCTTTGTAAATGTCATACATGCCGTGGCAAAATGAGGTGTTTGTTAAGACCAATTTTGAACCAGTAATTTGAAAACTTTGCTTCGTAATTTAAAGTTTTGAGTACATTAAAGAAGAAAAGAACTACGACAAACAACAACAACGAAGGGCCGACAATTCAACAATAAGCTTCAAAACAAACAAAGTAACCAAAATTAAAATGAAATGTATTAAATAAATGACGTGGTCCTATGATTTATTGACACAAGGACTTAGAAAATTGCTTGCTATTTAAGGCGGTTTCATAATGTGCAAGCAGGAGCATGATTGACGTAAGGCCTTTTAGCATTACTTATACACCTGTTTGAACACAACAGAAATACATAGGAAGAAACAAAACATAAAGCCAGCACAAAGGGTTAGCCAAAAGAACAGATGCAACGAAAAGAAAAATACAAGAAAATTTAAAAAAATTTAAAATAAATGCATTAAGCAGAACCACCGACGGAGAACGGGGTAGAGGAAAGCAGCGTGTGAATGATGGCAGGCTGGCGCAGGTGAACCACTCGCTAGTTTGTGAACAACACGCACCAGCAATGGATTCTGGGAGAGCGTGGACCACCACAATGAACAGATTAAAGCGGCAGAGGGTGGTGAATGGGAGGAAAAGGAGCAGTACGCACAGCCAGGGGGTTTCACCCCACCCCAGATGGCACATACTAGCTTTTAATTGGAAGTGTCTTTGGAATTAATTCCTTTAAACCACTATAATGATCATCATTATTGTTATCTAACTGATAATCCACGCCTGCAACACTATTTCTTTTACAACTACACCCATCTGGCACATAATAGCTTTTACTTGGAATTCCAGATAGGGTTTTCTCCTCTTTATCTGGAATTTGAAGTTCGTTAGTTTCTAAACTAGTCAAAACTTCAACTGAAGCGCCACTTCACTTCCATTCAGTTTGTTGTCATCGTCAACAGAGCCATCACAACCTTCAGTCAGCTTTATCTGAAAATAAAGATGTTTGCATATTGTGAGGCAATTGCAGGAGACGACATTTTAACTTGGAACTTCCCAACCAAAGACAAGCATGTCAGCAGAAAGGATAAAAATCCATTCAACAGCCCATATATACATCTGACCAGAGTGTTTGACAAAACAAATCTCACGTGTTCCACCAGAGAGATTTAACCAATCCAAATTCCTTTACCAAATAACCATCAAGCATTTTATGAGGACAAAATTTAGACACAATGTGGTCAGACATAACAATTACCTCAACTTCATCAATGTTTTTCACCCCAGTAACCATCAGACATAACAATTACCTCAAATTCCTTTACCAAGTAACCATCAGTGCCATTATGCCATAAGTTTGGGTATATTGTTTAGTTTAGAACAAAGAACAACTTAGGATGAAATCACTGTCATTATGCCTCTTGCTCTAGAGAACTGATAATTTACTTAGGATTAGAACTACAATAATACGGTAAAGAGCAGAGAACTGACAGAAGTTGAGCCGCCAAGAGAAATGAACGAGTCATAGTAGAAAATAAGCCAATAACGGAAGGACAGACATCAAAATTCTAAGTAAAATTTTCTCCCAACCATCAAGACAACAAATAAAATGAGAGATCCTTTGACAAATCAACACAACAACCCACTGAATTCCATTTACTTTTCCTGCCTTAGAAGTGTAACTTAACCACACACCAATATGCACATCGTTCCAATACTACCATCAATCCGATTTTGAAGAATCAAAAAAATCTTGGTAATTTTTTAAAACACTCTTTGAACAGTACCAAATCACGAAAGAGAAAGCTTAGGGTGGTAGTGGACATGAAAGATGTGCAACGCGAGGTGGTGATAATGTTGACGCTGTCAGAGCACCCGAATGTGATAAAGTGACGTAGAAGGACAAGAAGAACGTGTCCTTAAGTCTGTTTTTTTGATCTTTCTTCTTTTTCAATTTATGTTTCTTTTCTTTAGGTTCCAGCTTGAGCTCGATCTATGCTCGAGCTTGATAATTTATGTTAAGCTTGAGCATAGTTCAAACTTGGGTTATTTTCTTCCAGTCGAGTTAAAATACTCTCTTGCAGCTTGACTTGAGCTTGAGCAAATATAAAATTTTGTCGCGCTTAGTTTGAATAGTAATACTTAGCTCAATTGGACTAGATTAAGAAGAAACTCATAGTATAATAGAAAATAAAGAAAATAGAGGAAGGAAGAAAAAGAAAAAAAAGACAGAATTTTTGGGTGATTCGATATTAAAATAAGTGGACAATAAAGCATCACTCTGTTTTGTCATTCGGCACAGGGGCTTTGATCTGGTAGATTTTCACCCTTTGTCAAATGGATGGATTTTGAGTGTACACTTATTGGTCTTTTGTCAACGGGTAAATGTTGCTTGTGAAGGCAACCCAATTTCACCCCAAAACAAAGTTTGCAGTAATGATTTAAAAAGGATTATTACAAATGGTATTTAAAGTTCCACAAGGGCAACATCGGATTTCTAAAGACAAGATATGTCGCTGCAATTATTTTCTTCGTAAATGTCATACATGCCGCGGCGAAATAAGGTGTTTGTTAAGACAAATTTTGAACGCTTAGAAAAATAAAAATAAAATAAGACCAACTTTTTAACCAGTAACTACGAAACTTTTCTTCGATCGTAACATGAATTAGTGTTGGTTTTTGTAGGAGAGGTTTAGGCACAGCCGCCAGCCGGACTTCTACCACACGCTCTCTGCTTCTCTGACGGCGTGACCTTTATTCACCCCATGCTGCTCTCTTCCTCGTTCATTTCTTTTCTGGATGAGTAAAAACTAAAAAGGTGAGTCTTCCATGTAATTTAGGGCTATTTCTTTGGAACCTTTATTTTATTATTATTTTTTTTGTTGGTCATTCGAGTTTGGACTTTCGAGTGTTTGTTTTAATTCTTCTTCGCTTAAATTCTGAAGCAAGGAAGAATAGCTCAGACGCCGCCATTCCCGGATGGACTTTTGACATGTCAAGCTTAGTGCCAATCCAGCCCTCGAGAGGAAGATAAACAAGAAGTGGTCTGGGACTGAATCGGACAAACTCGGTGAGTCAACAATGTTTGCTCTTCTCTGTTCAAGACATGTTCTATTACTCAAAAGTAGGAGGACCCAACTGGGGTTTTTTCAGCAAAATGCGTTCTTTATTCTAAAATCATTCACATCGATAGGATTATTTGAATCTAATGAAAAACAACAAGAAGAAAAATATTCTTTTACAGTGTCTTACCTCATAAACTCATGTGGGTTGTCCCCAAAATCTGCTATTTTAGCATCCCAGAGGATGAACTTTGAGAGCCCAGAGAGACCAGACTCGGTGCTTAATCTTCTCAAAGAGAACGGATTGAACCATACCCAAATCTCCAAAATTGTCAGGGCATACCCACCATTTCTTTTATCTGATCCTGAGAAGACCCTTTTGCCCAAGATTGAGTTTTTCCGTTCTGTGGGGGTTTCGAGCTCTGACCTCCCTCGGATCCTCTCTTCAAACCCAATGTTGTTAGCAAGAAGCTTAGAGAAACAACTAATCCCCTGCTATGAATTCCTCAAGAGTGTGCTTCTTGTCAACGAGAAAGTCCTTACAGCTTTGAAGCTCTCATCACGGGCTTTTCTATGTAATGTGACAACTAATATGGCTCCTAACATTGCACTTTTGAGACAACTTGGAGTGCCTCAATCTATCATTTCTTTTTTGGCAATTAATTATCCTTCTGAAGTGTTCACGAAGCATACTAGGTTTGTTGAGGCTGTCCACCAGGTTATCGAAATGGGATTGAATCCCTCAAGAATGGTGTTTGCCGACGCAATCCAAGTGTTATTGAAAATGAGCAAACCGAAGTTGGAGTCAAAGTTTGAGCTTTATAAGAGGTGGGGTTGGTCAAAGGACATGGCCCTCTCAGCATTTAAAAGGCATCCAATTTGTATGCTTTTATCGCAAGAGAAGATCACGAAAGCAATGGACTTTTTTGTGAACAAAATGGGTTGGCCATCTGCTAATATTGCTTTAAATCCTTCAGTTCTATCATTCAGCTTGGAGAAGAGGATAATGCCTAGGTTTTCAGTTATTCAGATTTTACTAGCCAAGGATTTGGTCAAGAATGATTTGCCCTTGTCGACTATCTTACTACCTAAAGAGAGGATCTTTTTGGAGAAGTTTGTGACCAAATTTCAGAACGATATTCCTCAATTGTTGAATGTGTATCAGGGTAAGATGGATCTTCTGGAGGTAGGGAGTTGATCTGAGAAGTTATGTGAGACTGAACAGTTGTAACATTTTGACTTCCAACTTAATGTAATTCTTGTCTTTTTATTGGATAAAGCATTTGCATCATCTTGTATTGCTTTCACTTGGATATGTGATCTCCAAGGCAACAATCTCAAATATTGATCTGTGTCATTGATTTCTGAATTTCTAGCGAAATACCTGACTCACATAGTCACATACTGGGGCCATAAATAAAAAAGTAAAATAAGGGTCTCCTTGTTATAAAGGGCATGAGTAATTTTATGGTTTTGCTTACAATCTTTCTAGTATTATGGGATATCTTTGCTTGACTTCAAAGTGATTTTATATTTTATGAATGTCTTTGGCTTAAGGCACCTAATGTTATTGATGCTATATTCTCATGACATTGGGCTGAAGGCACTATGCATGTTGCGAATTCACCTTCTAGTTAACCTACATTAGACCAATTATGAGATTTGAACTTTACATAGAGAGATGCATGGCAGCGTGTAGCTGGGACCTGCGATCACCCCCTGCAGACCAGTACCTCCCCTGCTATACTGTAGCTCCTCTGTTGCTTCTTTTGTGCGCGCTGCTCACTTCGAAAAGCAGGGATGGGTTGAGATCTCCTCCCCATCCCCACCTCTGCCACTCTCTCCCTCTTTGGGTTCTCGTCGTCTTGTGAGAATGGATGGTTGGTCTGCTTGTGCGGTATTTCTGAGAATGTTTTGCATTCTACTTAGTTGTGTTGGTTTTTGGGTTGTTCCTCGTGTTTGTCATTTCATTTAGTTGTTTTTCCTTCTCTGTGTTGCTGGCCTTATTTCGCAGTGTCTTGTTGGCTAGCTGCTTTGTTGTGTGCAAGTTTGAAAGCCCTTTAGGCTAAAAAAAAATCTGGTTTGTGCAAAAGGGTCTTCTTGGAATCTGCTAAAAGCTGTGTGGAGAGTTTCCTAACCGATTTGGAATGTTGGGTATTGATAGGGATGAGCACAGGTCGGATCGGGCCGGGTATCACAGATATCCGATACCCGGCCCGAGCACTGCAAGTATGCTAACTAGGAACCCGCAACCCGTAGCTTTTGATTTTAATTCGCCGGGTTTTGGGTTTGTAAGGCGGGGCAGGGCGGGTAAATACCCGAACAGTTGCCAGAGTCACTCTAGGAGGGAGGCACAGGAGCAAATGAGGTTTTCTCTTGGGCGGCGCGGGACTGCATGCTGCAGTAGAGAAGGGAGAGGGAACTTTGGGAGTGGTTGTAGTCGTGGGATGGCATGGGCGTGGGAAGATGGGAACTCAGACGGTATTGTACGAATGATGTTGGCGTGGGAACTACACAGGACGGCGTTAGTGAGGGAATTGCACGGGACGGCGTGTGCGAAGGACGGGGTGGGCACAGGAGGTAGGTCGGCGTGGCCCAATAAGAAGGAAGAGAGAAATGGCCTGAGAAGGAAGAGAGAAATGGTTTTAGGGTTTTAGAAAGAGAGGCGGCAAAGAAGGAAGAATTTGGAAGATGTGGGAAATTAGAGTTTTAGAAAAGAAAAAGATGGTTTTATACCATCATGTTCAAGTCGGGTTGGGTCGGGTTTAAACCCGCGGTTTTTAAAAGTTAAACCTGGTACTTGATCTGACCCGTATGGGTTTCCAAAAAATATACCCGTACCCGGGAAAAAGACTAGAAAATCCGTGATTTTTGGGGCGGGTCAGTTTGGTCGGGTATGGGCAGGTTTTGCTCACCCCCTTAGGTATTGGTGAGCTTATGGTCCTTGAGAAAGCTATGGAGCTAATATGGTCTTTCTGGGGTTTGAAAATGTACCTTCTGGGCCGAAAATTGCAGCTTCTGGGGATTGAATTTGCTTTATATGATTTTCTCTGGCATTATAAATTATAATGAAAGAGCCTAATGATGACTGTTGGTGATTTACATCTGGTTTGAATAGAACCCAGTTTGTGGGTGGCTGAGAATATTGTTTTACTGAGTGTAACCTAACGTGCTAAAGTGATAGAAACATATAGAATGGGCGAGTTGGTGCACAGCAGGATCTCATTTGGACTGAGTTAACTTGGCTGAAAATTTGGGATGCTTCACATCTTTGGTCTGCATAATAATTTTTGCTGTGAAATCTCATCCACAGAATTCAATTCAAAACTTCTTAGAGGTGAATGTGGTCAACTTCTGTAACTGTTAAATGCCATCCTGCCCTCCAATTGGAGTTAAACAAAATCATAATTGTGCCGTTAATCTTGTTTCAAACCCACCGCCCCCATTGAAGTGTAAGAGGTGGTTTTTTTTTTTTGGATCTGTGGAAGTTGCCAAAAATGCAGAAATACAACTTGCTTCTGATTTGTCAATTAGGTTCATGTTTTGAGAATTTCCTATCCATTATGGTTTAGTTTCTTAAATGAGCTCGAAATCATGAAGATCATCAGTTACTAACATTGTGCGCGTGTTTGTCCAATTTATTTTGTCAAGATCATCGATCAGTTAAATAAAAATAAAATAAAAAATTTGCTTAGATTAGATAATGCACAACCACATGATTGGCACAAACTTTGAAAGAACGTTTTGCACGGGGTACCCAAGGATATTCATTTCACACAAATTGACAAGAAAATAATGGAAAAGTGAACTTTGTGGTAGAGTAAAGAAGAAAACTACAGCTCCTATGCAAAGATGCCTGCATGCACCATGGGAATCCTCTGACGTTGAAAGTCTTCTTGTCTTGCAGCTGTATTGATGGATTCTAGATGGAAATAAGGAGGATATTTAGATTTTGAGAAGAATAGTTTTAAGCAAATATGAATCATATTTTGTTGAAGTTTTCAAATAGAGAGAGATGTAGGAATCATTGTGCTGGAGCACGAGGAAGTACACTTTGTAGCTAAAAGCATGACCAAATTGGCAATTCTAGAACCAGTACCAGCAGAGGCGTTGGCTGAGTTGTATGCAACGGAGTTTAGTCGAGACTTGGGACTATAAAGTATCAATATAGAGGGTGATATGGTTCAAGTAGTGAATGCTATGAAGGCCACACTATAAAGGCCACATAGCGCAATTAGAGTAGATATGGACAGCTAATAGAGGATACGCGTAAAGTGTTAAATATGATGCAAAGTTATCAGATTTGCCACTAGAAGAGAAGCAAATTCTACTGTACATAATTTAACTAAAGTAGCAGTTAAATAAGTCATGGATGAAGTTTGGATTGAAGAGATTCTCAATTGTATATGTGACATTGTATTGTTAGAGCAAAATCTCTAGTTTCATGATTATGAATGAAGTATAATTGTTTTCCAAAAACACAATTGTGCAAACAGCGACCGAGAACCTTAATCCAAGCATACTTGTGTGATGCCAGGAACCGTCCCCGTATTCTAGTTCTAGACATCCATCCACCAAAGTTGACATTCCCCCTCAACCAATTTATCATCTACAGTACTTTTTATTCTCTTCTAGAAGTGAACTTCTGTGTATATATATATATATATAAAATATGAATTTTTTAATTTACTGTTTAGTTATGAGAAATGCTAATTAATAGATTGATGTATAATTGCCATATAATTGTGATGATTCGATTGACAATAAAAATCAGCTATTAATTTTTCTTTTTAAAAGCTGATGTTGATTTAAATACTAATTTTTACTATTACGTCATTACAATTATATCACAGTAGTAAAGAAAACGAATGTAATGCTCAAAGTGACCCTACACAGGCGGCCCTGGCCCTATGCTTCATCTTGAGCCAGCTCTGCAAATTGGTCCAACACATTTAAAGATTATGAACTTTTTTCTTGGCTGCAGCACGTGGCGATATATGGTGCTTGAAAACTACATGAAATAGGCATAAGTTGGACATGATCACCAAACAGAATAAAAAGAAGAGGCATATATCTTTAATTTCCAAAGATGAAAGTGACTGATGAAAATTGATTAAAAATATTCTTTTTAAGAGATAATGCTGAATTCTAAACAAATTCACTTTAATTCTTGAATATGGAATACATTTCGGTTACTAACAATATCATGCACGGGTAAATTATGCAGAATTTTCATAATATATATTAGCTGACATCATTTTGGTGATGCAAGGAGCTATATTATATTCCCAAATCATCACTACTTTTACTTTCTGGAAAATCATCCGAAGGGTTGCAAGCTTTGAGAAAGTCTTCCTTTATATATGTGTTGGAGGTCTACCTGAGTGTGTTTGGTACTGTTATTTTGTGGATAAAAAACGTGATTTTAAATTAAATTGCAGATTTTGTATCAATTGAGAGTATTCTTTTTTTAAAATTATAATTTGAAAACGTAAAAAAAATATAAATTTTCAAATCTCAAGCAATAAGGTGGGTTTTCAAATCCCATTTCGAAGTTTCAATATCAATTTGTCCCATTTGTCCAAATCAATTGAGTTAGACGAAAAAGTATATATGTATGTGTGTGAAGATGGACGTCGAAAATGTAAAGAAGCATTTTTTTATTCTGTATTTTTAGTAAGTTTTTGAAATGTCCTGGTTTCAAGGTTCCTAAATCTTATCTAACAATTTGAAAACCATTTACCTCAAAGAAAAAAGAAAAAAGAAAAAAGAAAACCATTTTTCTATTGCTATAATTTATAAAGTAATAATCCTATGCTGTTGATTCAATTGTACGTCTGTAATTATTTTGGCATAAATAGCAAGCTTTTGTGCTAATCGATCGACAATCATATGCCAATACACTTTTCTTGGAGAATCACACATGATTATAATTAATCACATAATATTATAATAAGCTTTGTCCACAGTTTAAGGCACTAATCAGGTACACAGAATATATCTTAGCGGCATTTCTTCCCGATTAGTGCAACGTGTGAAAATAGATGATGTGGCGGGCCGACCTTGAATGGTTCTTTTTTTTTTTTTTCTATGTACGGCCTTTGCATGGATTTTCATGCTATCAGGGTAGATGTTACCTTTATAGGTAAGCATCTTTTTCTTTTTCAAAACTTTTCTTTTTTTTCTTGTCTTTCTATTTAGCTTTCGGTTTTCTGGAATTGATGATCTGGATGCGAATCTAGGCTATGGGAGAAAAAGTTCCACCGAATTGGATAAACCCAACAATCCTACCCTCTAGCATTAGCAACTTCCTTCTCCATCTGACCAGATGCTCCAAAATAGATGAAGAGAGGTTCAATGATGTTAAAAAAAAAATGAAAAATTTTACTTGATTTTTCAATCATAATATCGAATTATCAAAATCTTCAATGTCAAATTTTTAATTATCAACCCCTTTTAATGTTACTCTTGCCAATCTTGCCACTAAGATTTTGCGTTAAATCAAACACTTAATAGGTTAAATGTCTAATATTATATCATTGTATAATTTATAAAAATACATATTTACCCTTAAAAAGTTTTATGGGTGGTGAGGCTAGTGACTCACGGCTTGATTGTGGGTCATTCAATGTTTACTTTAGTTTTTTTTTTTGAGAGTTTACATTGAGAGTTTTGATAATTCGAGGTCGTTACGATTAAAAAACCCTTAGGGCTAAGTAAAATTTTTCCAAAAAAAGAAAAAAAAATGAAAGAGAAGACAACAAAGAAAAAATGCCTACTTGCTAAAGAGGCTAAGATATATATTTATATAATATTATATATATATATATATATAACAACAATTTTTTTTGTCGTTTTGTTATCAAACAAGTGTAAAATCATTAAAGCATTTCAGACAATATCGATCTAAACAAATTTTCAATTTTTTTTTTAATAAAAAATTCTACATATAAAAGCTCTATTATCCACAACAATCTCAAAAAGAGACACTTTTACATGTTACCATGCAACTTGATATACAATGTGCAAAAAGACAACACTTGAGTCATTATCAACTAATCATAAAAGGGTAGCTTGGGAATCCAATATATTTTTGTACATTTTATTCCCAGTACTACTGTTATTCTATCTAGCCACAAGACAATGCAATCACACAGTACTAGACCAGGTTCTATAAATAGCCATCCATTGCAGCAGAAGCTCCTCACAGCAAAGCCTTCAATCAACTCACTTCTAAACACACAATCTGACATTTCAAAAAAACCAACAATGGATCAGACTGTGATGGGGTTGGTGGCAGACAAGCCAGTGGTGATCTTCGGGAAGAGCTCATGTTGCTTGAGCCACACGGTGAAGTCACTCATATCAAGCTTTGGGGCAAACCCTACAGTTTACGATCTCGATCAGGTGCCAAACGGACGGCAACTTGAAACAACTCTAAAACAACTACAAAGCAACCTACCGGTGGTGTTCATAGGCCAAGTCTTCATCGGTGGAAACAGAGAAGTCAACAGCCTCCACCTTCGTAACGAGCTTGTCCCATTACTCAGAAGGGCCAACGCTATTTGGGTTTAACCCGCCAATTTCTGCATGCATCTTCTTAATGCTAATCAATTAAGCTCCAATAAGTACTGTGGTCTTTTTGAGATCATAGAGAGTTTTTGATATATAGATGATACTACTCGATCTATAGAGCTAGCCCATCTTAAGTTAACCTTCTATATGTTTTGTATGAATGAGTAGAACTACAACTTTTACTCTCGTGTATTAGTAACTTATATATCGATCGATCGTTATAAAAAGTTTTCATCAAATGCATGCTCTAATATTAGTAACTTATTAATGCAAATCCATTCATCAAAAGCATGATCTGTTGAATCATAAATTGCCTGACAGTGAACCGGTGATGAGTAAAGAAGAAAACAACAGCTCGCGCATGCACAAAGATGCCTAGCTTCATCCAGGCCACCAGTGTAACTATATACATACATATGTGTGTGTGTGTGTGTGTGTGAATGCTAAATTAAATTGAGTCATACCGTTCATGTGTTTCCTTTATTTCGGATCTAGAAAAGCATTCTAGGCAAAAAGTTACAAATATATAGCAGTCGATCTTCTGTCAGAGAGAGAGAGAGAGAGGGCGAGAGGCCAAACAAACAAAGCAAGAACTCAAAAATGTGATGCCAAGAACCGATGGACCTCGCTTTTACTGTATTCTGGTCCTAGCATGCGTCCACCAAAAATATTGACATTGTCCCCTTATCCACTTTATAGATATACTTTATCCCTTGTGTGCCTAATATTTGCAGAATAATATTGATATTCCACAAAAGCGATGTAGAAAAAACTTTGCAATAAAATATTGTTAATATCTCTTGGAAACCTCATCTAGACTCCTCGTACTTCATTTTGGTGTTTAGTAGTAATCAGCACTTTTTTTTTTTTTATGCATTGAATTAGTTTTTAATGTTCAAAAACCTTGGGTTTACTATAGTTGAACCAAATGCATAAAAAAGCTAAATAGCTTCCTTATAAACTTTTCTATAGCTTCCTTATCTGTTATTTTAATCCAAAATATATCTCTTTCTTCTCTCTTCTTTTTGCCTTTTATTGGAGACTATGTTGGAATTAGATAAAAAAAAAGTGAGGGAAGTAGGAAACTATTTTGTAAAAAAATAATATTTTAATAGCATACGGAAAAATAAGGGAAACTATTGTATAGCGTATTTGGATAGAAAAGCAAAAAGTAGTTTTGTTTCTTAAATTTAAAAAAAAAATCAAAGAGATACTGTTATGAATGTTCTAAGTTGATTTTGTCGTACTCTAGCTTCAAACTTGTTGCAATATCAACTACCCCAAGTTTAGTGAGAATAACATATAGAGTCTTCAATTGAAAGTTCTAGGTATTTCAACATTTGTTGGATATTGCAAAAAAGGGTTATGTTGAAATCTAAAATAATTCCAACTTTCTCCAACTCAAGTAAATGAGTTGAGGGAAATGGAAAGAAATATAAGAAGGCCTTATACCCTTGTCTTTAAAAATTACTTAATTTTTAAATAATTAAAAATTTGGTTAAATATATTTTGGACTCCTGAACTAACAGCTGATCTTGATTTACTCTTCCAAACTGACAATTCATACACTTGGATACATCAAATTACTAAGTCCTTGTAAAGTAGCCACATCTATCAGTGTTGACCGTTATGTTAGGATGGAAACCAACTTTGACTTTATTTTTCGAAAATACCCTTACTTTGACTAATGAAAAATCAAATTACCCTTTGAAAATCTAAATTTAACCAATATCTTGAACAAAAAGTTTTTTTTTTTTTAAAAAAAAAAAAATAAATAAAAATAGGAAAAAAAAATTTAAAGTTTAAGGGGCCAAACTAGCTCACTTTTTTTTTTTTTTTTTTTTTTTGGAAAAAATCGAAAATAAATCTTACTCAAAGGGCAATTTAAATAATACCTTAAGTTTTTATTTTTCAGTTTTAACTGCATAAATTTTTCGTGAATGTGAAAGTAGTCATTTTGTTGAATTTTCAACCAATTTTGCAATGTCTGTAGGTGCCACATCACATGAAACAAATATTTTTTTTTTACTTTTATTAAAAAAATTAAATATTGAAAAAACAAAAAGAAAGAAAGTTTAAGGATGGCTGAACCACCTTCTTACAAAACTACCATCATTTTGACAATTGAAAAATTAAATTTTCTCCTTATATTTATTAATAAATAAAAAAGCATAATTTTTATTGTTGTTTTTTTTTAAAAAAAAAAATGAAAAAAAGAAAAAGAAAAGTGGGAAAGGGGTGGCCGCGAGCAACCCCCTAGCCACGCTAGCTATACTTGGTGAGCATTATTTTTTGCCTCAAAATCCGTTGTTTTCCTAAATAAATCAGTGTTTTAAGTTCTAGTTTTTACCATTTTAGGAAATATTCCTGTTATAGTTTTAGAAGGGTTTTTAGTGTCAAATTTTTTCCATATTTTGCAATATTTCCTAGTTCAATTTGTAGTTTTATTTTATGCAATAATTATACTTTTGCCATTTTAGGTGAAAGTTGGTTTTTTTTAAGCTATTTAAGCCCAGCTTGTGGGCTTAGTTCAACATTTTGAATTTTAATAAGATTTTAGTATTTTCATAATTATTCTTTGGTTCCTTCTTTTTTTTTTTTTTTTTTTTCTAAGCAAATTAGGAAATAGTTACAATGATTAAAAAACTGAAAAAGATGTGGGCTCTTCAACAATAAATCCAATAACGAAAAATAGAATGCAGAAAATACAAACAAATCATAGGAAATTGGTAAAAAACACCCAATCCTCTTTGAAGGGCTACGTGAAGCAATTTTTAAAGCAAAATAAAGGGCAACCCATCCCAAATACCTGCTAGCAAGCAACTGAAGCGACATCAAGCAGATGCCAACAAAGGATAAGCACTGGTGATTTATGAGCATAATCTGTCAAGGAAGCGGACCGCCTCCAGTAACAATAGTCTCCACAACAACAAACCACATTAACACAATTAGACGAGATCCAACAAGGCCATGGAGAAAAAAACAACAAAATATAGAAGAGTTACAGAAAAACACCCTGAAACAGTAGCAACGACGGAGAAAAGAGACAACAAGGTCAAGCTTGGGAACCCCACGCGGGTGAGTGAAATCCATTTGTTGGTGCGTGGATGCTAGACAGCACTGTGAAGGGTGGTGATGGAGAGACAGGAGAGGACAATGGAGAGGCGGTGGGGGTCGGGGGGATGAAAGAAAGAGGCAAATCTAGTTTGGAGAAAACAAGAACTGCTCTTCAAATCATTTTTGAGACAGAAAGGTGACAAGACGATGGACAACAAGACCGATAATTGCGGATAGCGAGACAGAGGTGCTAGCGAAGCTATGCATTTGGGTTGAGCAAAAAAATGGGGTCACATGATCAAAGATGGGGCATGGATTGCACCTCATCAGGGGGTTGTGGAAGGCGGAGGAGACTGGAGGGGACAGTGGGAAGCTGAACGAAAGGTGGAAGAGGCAGAGGTGCTGAGTAATATATACATATAACGGGAAAGACAGAAAAACTGAAGAAAAAGAGGAGGGGGGGGGGGATGAGAGGAGGCTGGAAAATAGCTTCATACCTTCTCTCCAACGCTCACTAAGGAGGCAGGAAAGTCTCACAGGGAGACACGGAGGATCTCACTAGGGTGATTAGAACTTCTCTCTCCAGCCAAAGAGAGAAGCCTTTGTTTCCTTGGATAGCTAGGGTTTGTTCTTCACCCTATTCGATATTTTTGCCTCTTCTTGAATTACCTTACAATCTTAATCAATCCAAAGTTTTTGTTTACTATCCTATGCTATAAAAATAATCTTAGCTCTCGTCAGTATTATAAATCAAGATGACAAAATTTGGAAAATGTATTGCATGCCAAGCTGATGTAGATCAATTTACGAGCAAACTAGTCAAAATAAAACGACCTTATCTTGTGATTTCAATAACGTATGAAGAAAATCTTCGTACATTGAAAAACTTATTTAAAGGGCTACAAATTCATATTTCAATAATGTTTTCCAATTCCAACGTTTGCGAGATCACAACGGACCCTCAATAGAAGTTCAACAATTTGGTTTGAGAAGTTTGGTCGAATCTCAATTGACCGAGATGATCATGTCCATTCAATAATAATTCTTGAGAGCTCCGGTCGAAGTCTCAATCAATTTTTAATCGAGCGAGGATGTTTGTCTTGCGATGTCAAAGCTCGATTGATCAAGATGCAAAAGTGTAATTTTGTAATTCGTTTCTTTCAGGGTTGCCTATTTCTATTTAAACCCCATAAAGACGGCTTAGTTGCCCATTTATATTGTTTATCTCATTTTTTTCTTTCTCCCTGCAAATCCTTGGATTTTTTGGTTTTGTAAATGAATTATATATGAGTTGTGTGTTTGTTAATTGTGTGAACCATTACACCACTCTACATCACAAGCCCCACAAAGACCAGAAATTAATAGTGACCCTCGTGGTTGAATGGAGTAATAAACTATCACCTCAGGTACAAAAGATACGTACCTGCACCCCGCATGGGGAATTTTTGACACAGAAATTCAGCATGTCTTGCTATAATTATGATCAAACATGATTAGAGATGTGGAGAATAATTAGATTTGATAAGAATAATATTTAGCAAAGATCAGTTGTGTCGCCATCTGCTACGAGGTGCATATATCAGGTTCTATACTTGGAAAAGTTTATGTTTTGGAGAATAATTTCTGCATGCGAGTTGCATATTGTCATGTTTTTTGAGTTATTTATCATATATTTCATGCTTGAAACAGCAATACTTGGTGGAGTTTTTTCCTTTTTTCGCATCTAGAAAAGCTAGCATAAAAGGCGAACCATCCAATTGTAGTGGTTAACCTCTTCTTTCTTTGTCACCAAGGAGAAAAGGTAGATCAGAGAGACAAAGGCGAATAATTTGTACAAAACAGTGACTTTAGAACCTTAATGTTACCCATCTTTGTGATGCTAGGAGCCGTCCTTGCATTCTTTATATATATTCTTGTTCGAAACATTTATGCATCCGCCAAAATTCACTTACCCCACAACCACTTTAAAAAAATGTACCTTTTTTTCTTTTCTTTTTTCGATGAATTAAAAAAAAAAAAAAAAGATCTATATGTGATATGGATATATAGTATTTCTGTTAAAAATCTATAAGTGGAGTGAACATTTATGTAGATTAATTGTAAGAAGAAAGATCTATATATGCAGCAAAATATTGTAGCTAAAAATTAAAATAAATGACAAATAACAGTAGAACGTACGTTAATCATATACAGCGCATGAACATGATGTGCAAAAATGCAGTGAGCTTAACAATGGTGCAGCATAATTTGTCACTTTGAGAATATTTGGAAAAAAGGGGATAACTACAAAATTGAGATCTGATAAGAACTTTTCGCGTCAACGGCAGTATATATACGACAGATGATATTGAATTTTAGAGAATTTGGCTATGCGTCTTTGAGAAGGGAATACATTTTGGTCGGTTAACATTAAAAAAAAAAAAAATCTAAACATTATCCTAGGAGATATTGTTCTAAGTTTAGCGATGTTGTGAACTGTACACATGCAAGTCAGTGTAAATCCTAGGAGATATTGTTCTTATCAGTTTGGTGAACTTCTTTCCCATCAAAGATAGTCAGAGAACTCTAATTAAGTAAGTTATAATCATTTTCATAAATGCTATTTTGCATTTTTTTTTAGTATTCTTAACTGATGGAACATGATCAATTCACTTTTATATCAATCTTAATTAAAAAATAAAAAAATAAAAAAATCAATAGTGTATGGATTGAGCATGCCACATCAATTAAAATTACTTGAAGAATGTTGAAAAAAATGCAAAATAGCATTTCTCTTTTTAGAAACCAGGTGCTCATCAAATCCTAATCAAAATCAGTATCAACCCAACCAAAGTTAAATGAGAATATATGTGTTTCTATTGACATATTTAATTACTTTATATAAGTTGTCAACATATTCTTGTCTTGTGTTTAGAAGCATTTTCAGTAAGTTTTTCGTTTTTCATTATCTCTTTAATTCAAATCAAGAGTAAGAAAATCTCTCCCTTATAACCTTTCTCCCTTATCACTTAGAGAAAAAAAAAAAAAAACATTAATGACAAAAATTTTGTATATGTAACAAGGAATTCTGATCATCATCTGGTTCCAGCACCATATATCGGAAACATTTCTTTAAATTTTAATGGTCTAAAAATCAATCACAAAATCACAAAAAAGCATCCGTACACTAGTTATATTAGGCTAGAAAGTGGCATCTAAATCATAAGACTTGATAGTAAAGGGTCTGGAACCTTAATTTCTGGCATAATATAATATGATTATAATCTAATTACCGTCCATAGATACACATTTCGTTGAGTACGTATCACAGGAGGATAAAGGTGATGATATACTATTATCCAATTGATTAAGGCATTAATTAATCATGTGTTTCTCACGGGGAATAGTTTAGAATAGACAAAGTTGTGGGTCCTTAAGGAATCATCGTTCCTTCTTGTACGGTATGATCTCTAGAAGACTAGATCTACATGGATTTTTATGCTATTTGGGGCGTCTTGCCTTTTTAAGCATATTATCTTTCCAAATAATCCTTTCTTGTCTTTTAAATTGGCTTTCGGTTTTCTTCCATGAAATTAAATTAATTAATGCGAATCTTGCTAGGGAAAGAAAAGTACTTCCCGCGTTTCGATCGATAAACCCAACTTCCTTTGTCACCTCGGCAGATGCTTCAAAAAAGACAGGCAAAGTTTCTATGATGCGAAGGGAAACGACAACAAAAATATTTGGACCTTACCATTCAGAAATGCACTTCTCCACAGTAATCACATTTTGCATATTAATACACTGGTTGAACGCATGAAGACGACGTTGACAGCACTGCACACGCTTAATTTAGCATAAAAAGACCATTGCTGAAAATAATTGATATAAATTTTGAATAAAACTTACTTTTAAAAACTAGCTTAAAATGAGAGGATGTCCAAAAGCTTATAGACACATGGTTAAAATTGTATATGTGGAGTACTTAGGATCGTAACATACCACCACGGTCCATAGCAAACGTTCATGGCAGCCGACTCTATCATATAGGTTGCCCCTTCAGTGACTTGAACATGTGATATAGTATCTGGCTCTAATACTAAATAATACAAACTTTGAGTAGAACTCCCCATTAAATATCAGCATAAAACAGGAGAAGATGTTAAAAAAACTTATATACGCACTTAATTAAGTCACGTGGAACATTTAGGATCGTACATTAACTTTCTGATGCCCAAAATGTTATTTTCTATTTCCATAGAACCAAAGAGGTCTTATCAAGCACTCATGAAGTTTAATATGGGAATCCAATCACATATCTAATATGTTCTTCAACATTTTATTCCTTCTCATGTTGTTATTCTACTTTTAAAAACTACACTACACTATAAAAAGACCTCCAAGGGAGCTCAAGCTCCTCACAGCAAGCACCAAACTCACTTACAACACTAAAATTTCGATATATATTTATAGTCTTATAACTGTTTTAATTTGGCAATGGCAACAGTATCAAGTTTGATGGCTGAAAAGCCGGTGGTGATTTTCAGCAGGAGCGGTTGTGGCATGAGCCACACCATTAGGACACTCATACAGGGGTATGGGGCAAATCCTACGGTGTACGAGGTTGATCAGATCTCAAATGGGCAGCAAATTGAAAGGGAACTGCGCCAACAATGGGGCCAGCCGAGCTTACCAACTATTTTCATTGGACAGCGGTGCACTGGTGGCTCTAGTCAGATCATGAGTCTCCAAATTAGGAATGAGCTTCGCCAAAAGCTCAAAGACGCTAAAGCTATATACCTATAAACGACAAGTAGTTTTCGATCTTCACTGCTGCTTGCCTTTGGTAACAGGCTTCCAATAAAAAGTTTTTACTTATATATATATATATATATCACAAGTGTAATAATCATGAACGGACGACGTGGGTAATATAGTCTACTATAGAGCCACTTTAATTAACTTTCTTGTACTCTATTCATATATGAAGGTCACCTTATAGCCTTACTACCATGACATACACATACGTGGGTGCATTCTTCTTCTTCTTCTTCTTCTCCTCCTCCTTTTATATATATATATATATATATACACACAAATATGAGGAATTGTTGCGCGCAATTTAAGATACGATAGAAATAAGTAAATTTAATTATTTAATCAATTTTTTTAACCCTGTTACTTGAATTGAGAGGCGAATAATAAAAACATATTCGAACACAATTCATCTGCTCTAATATTATAGTAAATTAACATTTATTTCAAAAGCTTAAACTGATACAAAATAAAAAAATTTAATTATTTAATTAAATATTTTAAAACTTTGGGAGCAAACTTGGCAACATAAATTGCTTATGATGACAAAGTAATTAATAAGCATCTTGTGAACATGCATGATAAATTTTGCACTAGCGCGGATGCACCTGCATGCAGAGAGATAGATTTGAATCATTTGATCATGCAAGGTATATATTGAAAAGAAAAGAAAAGCTTGATAAAGAAGCCAACACAAGCAGCAACACGTACGCATTCAAGAATGCTATAAGGGCTAGCTAACTAGACTAGAACTACATCAAAACATAACCAAGAGTCCAAGACCCAAGCAGAACTCTATTAACAGAAGAACTCCAAAAATTTCTCTTGGGTTAATTAGGTTTTATGTTATTCGAGTATTACTGGAGAATTTTAAACAGAAACAGTCCCGTTTAAGTTACATCGCTAGTGCTACTGAGGTTGATGTGTCTAAGGAATTTATCACCTTCAATCCGAAAATGATTCTTGGACCACATACTGTACGTCTTTGTGGAAATGAAAGCACAACTCATCGGTTTGCTCCTTTTGTATGGTTTTCCGCCGGCTGGAGACATTTGAGGATCTAAAGCGAGATGTTTAAGCGAAACTTTTTAAACAAAAAAAAAAATTAAATGTTAATTTAATATTATACTTTTATTTAAAAATTATTCTTCTTATTTTAGAAATATTTGCAAATTAAATAAACACGATGTACAAGAACAAAACTATATTATGACTAGAATAAAATAAATTTTAAAAATAGAACAATAAAACCTGATTTGTCAAAGCAAGTATTTCAAAATCACTTAGGCCCTGTTTGGTTTGCGGAATAGGTCCTGGAATGGAATGATTATTCCTATGGAATAGTCATTCATTTATTTGGTAAGAGCTTATTCATAGGAATAGTTATTCCCATAGGAATACTTATTCCCTTACGAAGAGGAATAGGTATTCCTTTTGAAAATGAAAGGAATACCTATTCCTTTCCTACAGGAATAGAATTATTGCAGCCTCTTCTCCTAAAAGCCCCTCACACTCCAACATGAATTTTTTTTTTTAAATAATAATAATAAAATTGATGGGTGAATATGATGATTTTGTTGTATTTTTTTTTTTTTTTTTTCGTACAGTTCACAAAAAAAAAAAAAACTACAACTTTATTAAAAAAACTTGTCAGTTATTTTTTTTTTTTAAAAAAAGTTATAGTATAATGGTTTTTGTTTAAAAATAAGGGTTAAACACTTTTTTGGTACCTGTGGTTTACCCGATTATCAATTAGCTACCTCGTTTTTGGAACGTATCACAGGTGGTACCTGTAGTTAACCTCAAAACCAACTTAGTACTTCCGTCAGGCTTCCGTCCAAAAAATTAACGGAGCGCCACATCATCACCTCTAATTAGCCGACACGTGTCCAAATCGACAGATATGCATTCCACATCACGAGGTCCTTGTGGTTTCCTTGCCACGTCAGCCCATAAAATATAATAAAATAAAATAATACATGATTTTAAAACCAAAAAAACAAAATACGAAATTATTTAAATTTTGAAATGTCGAAATAGTTTGAACCCTAGTGAACCATTTCTTCCAGAATAAAATGTCAGAGAGAGATGTTGGGGTTGTCCTCGTCTTCTTCCCCAGCCGACCGTGTCTGTCACTGTAGCTCCGCCTAAGTCGACCGCATCTGTCACTGTAGCTCCGCCTAAGTCACTTCAGCTGATTTCGTTGTATTTGCTGACCACACATCACATAATGTCATCTGGGCGTGGCAGATATAAGGTTAGTTATGCTCAATCTGCTATATATACTAGTTGACCAGCTATGGGTTTATGAGGGACGTGCTGATTTGTGGATTTACGGGTCACTGCAGTCGAGATCATCATCTGGGTCTTCATCTGTTGGGTGTAGTATGGATTCGTGCGTTTGTAAGTGCGGATTACCTGCACCATTGAAGACCTCATGGACTGATGATAACCCAGCCAGAAGATTTTGGGGGTGCGCCCGCTATGACCCAAAAACGGTAAATTTATAGAAAATGGAAAAACTAGAATTTTTAGTGTTGGAGTTCAGATCTATTGTTAGTATAACATGTTAATGGGTTCCTGGGGGTGGGGCGGGGGGGGTGGGGGGTGATTTCACCAACATGCAGGGAACTCCAGCTTGCCGGAATTTCCACTGGAGGGACCTCCAACTTGTCAGAGGGGTTTAGAGGTGTTACCTGAGCTGTTGAAAAAGATTAACAACCTGGAGAATGAAAATGACTCTTTCCTGGAAAGGGTTAACATGGTGTCCAAGGAAAATTCCAACTACATTGCAAGGGTTAAAGAATTGGAGGATGAAGCTGACGCATACAGTGAAAAGGTTGATCATTTGCTAAAGGAAAATGAAACCTGTAACGACTCGCCCTAAATTCATAGAGCGAAAGTGGAAATATAATTTTTTTTTCTTTCCTCAATAAGCCACAAGACGTTACTACTACATCATTAAACAATATACGCAGCGGAAACACCAATAATAATTTAATCTTTCAATGACCTGATAAACTTATCAATGAAATAAACCAGAGCTTACTATTACATTACATTAAATCATTACATCAACTCTCAATAAATAATACATCATCACAATAGCTTGACACACTAGGCATCAATACAAATCTACAAAGGTTGACTAAGCTTAAGTCAACGCATCATCAGCTAGCATATCCAAATATACTCCAGTATGACTTCTAAGCTCGCATGTGAACCAATGCTAATCTCTCAACCTGCAATCAAAGCAATGTCTAAGCGTTTGCAGAGTTATCCACGATCGCCAGGCGGATATATGAGTCCACGGTCTCAGTGGTATAAGAAATCACTAAGTTTTCACAATGAGCCAATCTTTTTCTTTCTACTTAGTTTACAATAACAGCTACCTTTAATTTGCAAAACATCTTACATTAAAAACATGCGTAGGCTGATAAAGTAAACACCGTAGTTATGAAATCATTTGAAACATAACACTTTTGGCATAATTAAGACATACTCATAAAATCATCATACGCAAACCAACTGTAGACATATACATATGTGCTATTCCATTCAACTTCATATACATACAAATACATCTAGCATGAAATCTCATAAAACATAATACATAAACATATCATTAAACATAACCGTGCAATACATACTTTGACATTCAACATCTCATTCATTCATTCATTCTCATCACTCCGGGACTTGTCCCGACAACTTTCTTATGGATACATCGCATTACATACATAACTTTCGAGGACTTGTCCTCCATTCATACATTTACATCTTTTCAGCACCGAGGGCTTGCCCTCCGAGAATTGTCTCGAACTGATGCTGGGGACTTGTCCCACTCATTTAATCTTTTCATACCATTACATCTTTTCATCTTTTCAGCACCGAGGGCTTGCCCTCCGAGAATTGTCTCGAACTAATGCTGGGGACTTGTCCCACTCATTTAATCTATTCATACAATTACATCTTTTCAGCACCGAGGGCTTGCCCTCCGAGAATTGTCTCGAACTGATTCTGGGGACTTGTCCCACTCATTTAATCTCTT
The DNA here is from genome assembly GCA_900184695.1 of Betula pendula. Classification (NCBI taxonomy): domain Eukaryota; kingdom Viridiplantae; phylum Streptophyta; class Magnoliopsida; order Fagales; family Betulaceae; genus Betula; species Betula pendula. The sequence goes on along the minus strand of FXXK01000607.1, from coordinate 283,949 downwards.
ATGCATTTATTCTCACATATATCCATGCTCATGCTCATGCTATATAAAACATCTCATTTTCTTTCTTTCATGATCATGCTTCATTTAATATCCTTTCATAAATCATGTTTCATCAAACACTTTGTAATATAATTCAGAGTATCAAAATATCATCATATAAACATTAACATAAAATATTATTGGCTCAAACTCAATATCATCTTTGAAAACATAAAAATACTATCTTTTCTCAGTGAGTAATTATACTCACTTTAAGAGACCAAGATGAGGTTCACAACTATGGCACTTCAGCTTGCTTACTCTTTCGAAATGCTACCACGACCCAATTACCTTGCACTACATTGGAGGACTTGCTTTAGTCTTAAGCCTCTAATCTCATGTAACATACCTGCAATTAATCACGGCATTAGACTTTGCTAAACTATCAAACCCTAAACCTTAATTCACAGAGCTACCCTTGCGTACTCTCACGTAGCATTTCTAACTTTCATAGAACTAGCTAAACACCGCTACTCATATGCGAGTTACACTTAAAGACTTATTCTAATTAATTATATATCTAAGGACTTCATCTTTTGTATTACCAATGTATTACTCTATCATTTAGTTAGTTGAACATATAGGTATCATTGGCCATTAGCTTATTAACTAATTCTATTATTAACTCATCATAGCAAATAGATTATACTAATCTACCGTGTATACGTACTCTATTTCATTATGATTGTCATTGACACTTATCACTTATTACTCATATTCATTTACATTTATTTTACACATTGCCCTTTCTATGTCTTACACTTACTCTTACTACAACTACTTATTTATTAATCTTGTATTACATTAACTATTTACATAATAGATAGATTCTTTGTTAAACTTATCTTTTACAAATTCTTTATACTTGTTGATTAGCATTACTTTCCTTTCCTTTTAACTAAAGTCTACTCCAAACATATCAAGGAATGACATAAACTAGTATTATTTTCCCTTTATCCATAAAACCAACAACTTACAATAAATCAAGATTTCTAATAAACCATTAATCTCATTTAGAAGTATGTCTATCTTATTTGTCAAGATTTATTCTTCACGTTGACATACTCACTTATAGTCACACATAACCATACTCTTAAGCCAACTTCATAACCAATTTCTAATTAAATTAAAGCCTCAAGCCATAACCAAAATACTCTATTATTACATAGCAAAGAACCTAACCATTGAGCACACTAATCTGTAAATCAAAGTTCTAAAATCGATCTTGAATTCCAATAACTTGGCCTATCAAGACAGCCCATAGAAATCCATACATCTTTAATAACAAATGTCAATCTTCTTTCTAACAATAAATCAATAGCCTATCTTCAACTCTACAATTTCATTGACAAGTAAAATCCCATAAAAATATAATATAATACATCTAAAACAAGAGCTCAAACTCATGGCTAAACACTATCAAATTAGCTAAGAATTTCAGCTATCAAATCAGTCCAAAATCTAGCAACCTATTAGCCATCTAATCCACCAAAAACATAACCTTATTTGGCCATCAAAATAGCCCTCAACTTTTGCTATCAAAACAACAAAATAACTAAACATTTCACCTCCAAAATCAACAACTAATTAACCATTTATCTTGCCAAAAACAGCACAAGAACAACCAGCAAAACCCATTCTCTTTTTCAACCCAAAACACACCTCAACCATTTAGCCATAACATAAAATTCTCCAAGGAAAACCAGCAAAGCTGAACATCACAAAACAGCCCAAGCAAATACAAATCAAACTCCAAAATCAGCACAACATTCTCCCAAAAACCCATTCGGTTTACACACCTAACAAGCCTTTAAATTTCCAGCAACCAATGACCCATTCAGCCATGCATATAATCTCCCAAATCAGCCCATCATCAACATACACTAAACTACCAAAATTTCCAACTCAACACTTCAAGCTCACATGCAAACACCCAATCGGCTAAGACTACAAAATCAGCATATAACTTTCTCACAAAATGGGTCACTCGGCCATGCATGAAAAATCCTCCAACAATAATCCAAACTAACCCAATTGATCTCCAATTCAACATGCACAACCATCAAACCAACAATAAAACAAAGCCCCAAAATTCCAAACTAAATCCCTAGATTTGGACCCAAGTGAAATCATACCTATATATATGATTTTCGTGTTCTATATTCAATGGGTATAGCGAAAATATGAGGAAAGGGTATGGATTTTACCTTGCTTGACACCCATGGCCGAAATCCTTCTTTTTCTTCATCATCTTCACTGCATCTCTGCATCATCTCTCTCTCTCATTCACGGTCTAATCTCTCTCTCGGTCTGCTGGTCAGTGTGTGGAGAAACCGAAGAAGAGAAGAGGAAGAAAGAAGAAAAAGAAGAAGGGAGTGGGGCTGGGTGCTGCTGCATGTGCATGCGACAGGGGAGCAGGGAGAGAAAGAAAAGAAGAAGGAGAAAGGGCAGCGTGCGTGAATGACAGAGTGGGGAAAGGAAAAGAAAGAAAAGAAGAAAAGGAAAAGGGAAAAGAAAGAGATAGGGGAGAGAGAGACACGTGGGTGAGTGGGGGCTTATGACTCAGCCTCCATTATTTTCCTGATGCCTTGGCTGCCCAACACGTGGCAGCACATGGTCCACTCCTTTTTACAAAAGACTCTTATCTTTTCTAAATTGTAGTATGACCCCACTAGGTTTAAATTATATCATTTGTTAATTAACATTTGACCCTATATTTAATTTAACTATCACTTACCATTACAATTAATTATTTACTACACTAAAATTCATATTATTATTTTATTATTCTAATCCTATTAATATTAGCTTAATGTGTTTTTATTCCAATTCTCATAATATAGTCATATAATAATATTNGAAAGAGATAGGGGGAGAGAGAGACACGTGGGTGAGTGGGGGCTTATGACTCAGCCTCCATTATTTTCCTGATGCCTTGGCTGCCCAACACGTGGCAGCACATGGTCCACTCCTTTTTACAAAAGACTCTTATCTTTTTTTAAATTGTAGTATGACCCCACTAGGTTTAAATTATATCATTTGTTAATTAACATTTAACCCTATATTTAATTTAACTATCACTTACCATTACAATTAATTATTTAATACACTAAAATTCATATTATTATTTTATTATTCTAATCCTATTAATATTAGCTTAATGTGTTTTTATTCCAATTCTCATAATATAGTCATATAATAATATTGTTACTATAATTATTATCACACTAATATTATTATTAATTAATCTTATTTCCATTAATTCCAATTGCTTAGTAATAAATTCTTTAATTATTTTCTTGGGCATCACAAAACCTATAGGTCTAGAGAGCAATTTTTAATAACTGCTTTGATATTGTCACTCCTGGTTGTTTGTATTACTCTCATTGTATAACTTGTTGTGTAGCAAACTTATTTGACTTTAAGTACTCTGCCTTTAGGTAATAGACAATCTTGTGTTGATGTTGAAATGAGTCATTTGCAACAAGTTAAACAAAATATGGCATAAAAGACACGTACTGATACAAATGCCAAACCCAANGAAACCATGTCAAACCTCAATATACATGAAACCATGTCAAACCTCAAAATACATGAAACTATCATAACACATGTCTATGTCAAACATCAAAAATACCTCAAAATACAAGGAAAACCATGAACAAGACATGTGAAACATCAAAAATCCCTCAAAATACAAGGAAAACCATGAACACACATGTTCCATGTCACTGATCAAAATACATGGCAACATCAAAACACATGCTTCCACTATTACAAAAACTACTCAAAACACATTTCTACTGAGTTGCTGGTGGTTGAGTACGTTTTGATCCTTTTTTACGTGCTTCAACCGGCTGCGAGCTTCCTACCTGTAACAATAAGACCCGTTTGACCAAAATAGCAAAAATCAAATTTCATTCCACATTTTAAATCAGCATTAACAAATTAAGATAGTTACTCACACTTGTTTCCTTCTTCGACATCCTAACCCTACGTCCATCAGGATTTGATGATGTTGGTGGCATGTCCACATGTTGAGTTTGATGCTGCCAACATAACATAATTAGTGGGCAAGGTAAAATTATTAACAAATATTTCATCGCTAATATTAAGACAACCAACCTGTCCAGCCTCGGTGGGTTCGGTGGTTTGAGTGGCTTGTATTGAACGTGAACCTCCATCCTGTCAAAACACAATGATAAACAATGTTAATATATTGATTCTTGGAAATAAGTATTATTAGGTCGGTTTACAGTAACTCACCAGCAGTTGAAGTTGTCGGATTCTTGCTCTTAACCCTTTTAGCCACTTCTTTCTGTTTGGTTTTGTGGTTGTTTGCAACTTCTAGCAATTATGACCTTTTGACCACAATTCCCACAAGTTATGTCATATCCCCCGACGAGTCACATTAATATTTTCGGTTGGATCATTTCGTCAATCCCTCTCTTCTCAATTTTTGGGCTACCCTTTGTTTTCTAATGATGGGGGGTTCAATAGGTTCAGCACCATCGTCAACAGGCCATTCAGTTGGCCCTGGCATAGGGTGAATCTCCGCGCATATGAATGGCATAACGTCTCCATCAAGTACCAGCTACTAATGTATGACTCCGGAATTTTCTCATTCTCATAATAAGCAGAGCATGCATGGGACATGGAATACCATTCAACTGCCACCTACCACACCCCACAACTCTTTGTGTCCAAGTGTACTACCCTCCTAGGCTCCTGCATGTGGTCAACCTCAAAAGAAAGATTGTTATGCCAACCAGCCCATGTAGTCACTTATAAGTCTTGTTCCGCTCCAATTTTTTCACAATCCTGGGACAGATTCGTAGATTAGTAGACTTCTTTGCTCCAGCTCTCTTCTGATCAAATCTATTCATAAGTTGCCGCCTTATCAACTCCGCCATAGTCAGAATAGGTTTGTCCCTTGCTTCAATGACCCAAGCATTAAACGACTCCGCAACATTGTTTGTCAATATGTCACTACAACTATGGGTGCTAAACGCATGTCTTGACCACAACTTTGGGTTAATACTGTCCAGATAGTTAAAGGCTGCTACATCCATGGCCTTGATAACTTCCATGCAGTTCTTGAATTGTGACTCATTTGAAGCCATAGCTGCAGACCACAAAGCATCTTTAAATGCCAAGCCCTTGAATCCTTTACTCTTGAAGTTTGCATGCAAATGCCTTACACAAAACCTATTCTCATTATTAGGCAGCAAAACTTCCAAGGCATCAAGCAAGCCCTATATGTAAAAGGGTTTTGATTAGGTCAATATTCGTAAAAGTAAGCATGTTGTGTAAACAATTGAGCATATAGTTATATAATTAAACAATTACGCATATAATTAACAAGAACGCAATAAACATTGATACCTTTTGTCTATCCGACATGAATGACCACAAATGTGCACGTTCACCCTCGAGGTCCGCCAACAGTGTTGTTATAAACCAGGTCCATGTAGCTCTTGACTCGGACTCACAAACAGCAAATCAATCGGGTATAGATCATCGTTAGCATCCCGACCAATGGCAATGTGTAACTGCCCACCGAACTCACTCTTTATAAAGCAAGCATCCAAGCAAATCATGGGCCTACATGCAGCCAAAAATCATTTTTTACACGCGTCCAATGAAACATACATTCTTTGGAAGAATATACCATCCCTTTGTATGTAAGCGGAGGTACCAGGATTCCACTTCATCAATGCCAGTGCATACTCCCTTACGTGTTTATATTGCTCATGATGTCTTCCATTGATTATATCCAACGCCATTCTCTTTGCATGGTGGCAGCTCAATAAGGTAAAATTAATCTTGTAGTCCCTTCTAATCTGCTCTTTAAGTGCAGATGCTTTCCAATCTTGCTGGTCTCGAAAATTGTTCAAATATCTCTTCGCAGCCCATTTTATTGTTGCCCTTTTGTTCTTATGATGCTTGCCACAATTGTGGACGTCGAAAAATGTTTTTATCTGGAACGCACTCTTGTCATTCATCCAGGACGCATGTATTCTCCAGCCACATTTTTTTTTACAAAAAGCAGACACCCGTTTCTTTTCATTGTGCAAGAAGGTATAGTCAAACCCTTGTTGTATTGCATATAATCTCAATGCCTCCTTAAAGTCAGAGGGGCATGCAAACCTTAACCCCAGCTTCAACGCAACATTTTCTGACAAATCAGCTGGAGCACTCCACTGTGGATAATTTCTTTTTTTTCGAACGCGTCTGGATGACCCTATGTCAGCTTCATCAGCTTCGTCTTCACTATCCAAGCTCATTAGTTCATCGCTGTTCGGATGGTACTCATCTCCATCTTGCCAGTGAGCCTCATCTCCCCCCGTCTTCTTCGAAGATGACGGTGCACTTGCCCATGGCTGAAACCATTTTGTTGTATCCTCCATAGCAGCCTTCATCACTTCATCACTTCTTTCATTAAATATCTCCGGCTCATCATCGTCTGTTATGTCAAAATCGCTAAGAATTATGTCACCCTCTGTATGCGTGGCTGTAGACGGTGGAGACCTTTGTGGAGTCAGCGGTGGCGGGTCTGGAGTCTGTTCTCTAGGCTCGTGCTCATGATTTACTTCATCAACAGGCGATTGAGTTAGAAGCAAAGGTGGATGCTCAATTTCAATCGGTATATGCTCTTCAATATGATGCTCTACATAAATGTGCAATGTGCGTCTTCTACAGGTCAACAAGTCATTGAGCATCTTAATTATGTCCTTGTTTGTTCTCAGGGAATGGATACCCTCGTAATTGTCTTCATCAAACTTGTAAAACATTTCACCATCATCTGCATAACCCAGATGGTCTTGCACCAAAGTAGAAATGTCTCGTAAATAGGCGTTCTGATCTATTTGTGGGATACTTAGAACCACTCCTCCCCATACTCCAAGTGTCTTCCAGACATGGACCCACAATGATAATAAATATATCTACCATGGAGCTAGCCATTTCTGCACCATGCATAAATAGTCCAAAATTATTACCACAAACAAACATTTTATATGAGACAGGAAAGGTACTTATTGCACCCCTAACTAGCCAACAAACTCATTGTGCATTAAAGTAAGCATTTATCAATAGTGAAGGGGACATGACATTTCCACATACACTTAACAAGTCAGTGGAGCAGCACATTAGGGACTGCCAAAACTGTTATGGGGCAAATGACATCCATAGACACCTTTTTAGTTTTGTTTGTAAACTTTACTTTTACTCTTGCAGTTGGAACTGCTGACAACAAACAAAAAGTTATACATTTCGGACAGCATATCAAACAAAAAGTTACCAAATTTTGGGAAAAACAAATGAATTGTTTAACCACAGGTACCAAAAAAGATGTTAAACCTTAAAAAACCAACTACCATTCAACCCCTGCTTGATAACGATCCTCTAAGCACCAACATCTAAAATTACCGACAACAATAGTTGCATGCCATATCTCAGATTGTGACCCAATAAACTAAAAGAAGTAATTTTTTTTATACCTAAACACGTTAAACAAGGAGCATGTATGTGGGTTCGTACAACTCCATTTGCACAATAAAAGAAGGAACTAACTGTGCAGAAGTGGTTTCCTTGCAATTTGATGAAGGCGTGCAAATGGGTCACGAGTGGGTCGCGAGTGGGTCCGAATGGGTCCCGGGTGGGTCGCGGGTGGGTCCCGAATGGGTCACAGTGGGTCGCGAGTGGTTCTCGAATGGGTCACCAGTGGGTCGCGAGTGGTCACGAGGGGTCCCGAATGGGTCACGTGGGGTCAACGAGTGGCGTCAGTCACGAGTGGGTCCACCGGCGACGGCAAACACCGCAAAACAAGCGGATTCGAGGCACAAACCACCGGAATCGCGCCGGTCTCAGCAAATGCGATTGGGGAAATCACTTCAGTGCCGATTGGGTTTTTGGAAACCAAATGTGATATGCACTGATTATTTTACTGAAAATATGTTTGAACGAAAGCGGTGGTTGACTGTATGAAATACTTTTACCGCCGCTGATAATTTCGTATTTTTGTTTTTTGGTTTTAAAATCATGTATATTTATTTTATATTATATTTTATGGGCTGACGTGGCAAGGAAACCACAAGGACCTCGTGATGTGGAATGCATATCTGTCGATTTGGACACGTGTCGGCTAATTAGGAGGGATGATGTGGCGCTCGTTAATTTTTTGGACGGAAGCCTGACGGAAGTACCAAGTTGGTTTTGAGGTTAACTACAGGTACCACCTATGATACGTTCCAAAAAACGGGTAGCTAATTGATAATCGGTTAAACCATTGGTAAGAGCTTATTCATAGGAATAGGTTATTCCCATAGGAATACTTATTCCCTTACGAAGAGGAATAGGTATTCCTTTTGAAAATGAAAGGAATACCTATTCATTTCCTACAGGAATGAATTATTGCAGCCTCCTTCTCCTAAAAGCCTCTCACACTCCAACATGAATTTTTTAAAAAAAATAATAATAAAATTTGATGGGTAGAATATGATGATTTTGTTGATTTTTTTTTTTTTTTTTTTTGTAACAGTTCACAAAAAAAAAAAAAAAAAAAAATACAAACTTTTATTAAAAAAACTTGTCACTTTTTTTTTTTTTTAAAAAAAGTTATAGTTATAATGGTTTTTGTTTAAAATAAAGAAGAAATGTCCTTAAATTATATTTGTATTATAAGGTATTTTAAGAAATTTGTTTCAATATGATTCCATTTACCTTGAATATTGATGTTTTGTTGATTTATTTTTTTGTACGTTCAAAAAATAAAAAATAAACTGACAAGTTTTTTTTTAAAAAAAAAAAACAAAACTACAAACTTTTTTTTTAAAAATCTTGTCAGTTTTTTTTTTTTTAAAAAAAAGTTATAGTATAACAATTTTTGTTTAAAAAATAAGAAGAAAATGTCCTTAAATTGTATTTGTATTATAAGGGTATTTTAAGAAATTTGATTACAATATGATTCAATTTACCAGCGTATTCCACTATACCAAATAAAAGAATATCTATTCAGTGTTCTATTCCATCGTTACAACCAAACTGAGGAATAGGAATAACTATTCCATTCCACCACCTTCTATTCCAAGGAATAACTATTCATTTTCCTAATGGAATAGTCTTTAAAGACAAATTAATGTAAAAAATTTCTCAAAATCAAATAAAAAAAATTAATGCAAGTGATTGATTTTAAGGACTGAAATAGTAAGTTGTTGAAAAATAATGAAATTGGAGAAGAAGAGAAGAATTCAAATTTGAATAAAACTTGAATAGAGAAATAGAGAGAAAAAATGGAAACTTATAAAGAGATGTGTTTGTACTTGAATAAAATATTTAAAGACTTTCCATCTTCTTAATAATTGATTAATTTTTTTTTTTGTTTCATTTTATTTTGAACGTTGGATTCCAATCATTAGACTCCAGTCATAAATTCAATATTTATGAACTGTCCAGTCATAAATTCTACATCTTTGAACATTGTGTGTGGGACTTGGGACTTGAAAATTTCGACTTGAAAATCATTAAAGCATTTCAGACAAATATCTAAACAATTTTTTTTTTTTTTTTGATAAAACTCTACATATAAAAGCTCTATTATATTATCCACAACAATCTCAAAAGAGACACTTACATGTTACTATGCAACTTGATATACAATGTGCAAAAAGACAACACTTCAGTCATTATCAACTAATCATAAAAGGTTAATTTGGGAATCCAATATCTTTTTGTACATTTTATTCCAGTACTGTTGTTATTCTATCTACAAGACAATGCAGTCACACACTAGACTGACCAGGTTCTATAAATAGCCATCCATTGCAGCAGAAGCTCCTCACAGCAAAGCCTTCAATCAACTCGCTTCTTAACACACAATCTCACATTTTTCAAAAAACCAACAATGGAGACTGTGATGGGGTTGGTGGCAAACAAGCCAGTGGTGATCTTCGGGAAGAGCTCGTGTTGCATGACCCACACGGTGAAGTCACTCATATCTAGCTTTGGGGCAAACCCTACAGTTTACGAGCTCGATCAGGTGCCAAACGGACGGCAACTTGAAACAACTCTAAAGCAACAACAAAGCAGCCTACCGGTGGTGTACATAGGCCAAGTCCTCATCGGTGGTAACAGAGAAGTCAACAGCCTCCACCTTCGCAACGAGCTTGTCCCATTACTCATAAGGGCCAACGCTATATGGCCGGGTTTAAGTTTAACCCGCCAATTTCTGCATGCATGCATCTTCCTAATGCGCGCTAATCAATTAGGCTCCAATAAGTACTGTGGTCTTTTTGAGATCATAGAGAGTTTTTGAATTTTGATATATAGATGATACTACTCGATCTATAGAGCTAGCCCATCTTATGTTAACCTTCTATATGTTTTTGAATGAATGAGTAGAACTACAACTTTTACTCTCGTGTATTAGTAAACTTATATAGTCGATCGTTATTAAAAATTAAA
>FXXK01000607.1:253435-273426 GCA_900184695.1 Betula pendula | reverse complement strand
GTGGTCTTTTTGAGATCATAGAGAGTTTTTGAATTTTGATATATAGATGATACTACTCGATCTATAGAGCTAGCCCATCTTATGTTAACCTTCTATATGTTTTGAATGAATGAGTAGAACTACAACTTTTACTCTCGTGTATTAGTAAACTTATATAGTCGATCGTTATAAAAATTAAATTTTCATCAAATGCAAGCTCTAATATTAGTAACTTATTAATGCAAATCCATTCATCAAAAGCATGATCTGTTGAATCATAAATTGCCTGACAGTGAACCGGTGATGAGTAAAGAAGAAAACAACAGCTCACGTATGCACAAAGATGCCTTCATCCAGGCGAACAGGGTAATTATATATATATATATGTGTGTGTGTGTGTGTGAATGCTCAATTAAATTGAGTCATACCGTTCATGTGTTTCCTTTATTTCGGATCTAGAAAAGCATTCAAGGCAAAAAGTTACAAATAGCAGTCTTCTGTCAAAGAGAGAGAGAGAGGGAGAGAGCGAGGTGAAACAAACAAAGCAAGAACTCAAAAATGTGATGCCAAGAACTGATCGACCTCGCTTTTACTATATTCTAGTCCTACCATGCGTCCACCAAAAATATTGACATTGTCCCCTTAATTATCCACTTTATATATATACTTTATCCCTTGTGTGCCTAATATTTGCAGAATAATATTGGTACGTATATAGATGGAGAGAATAGTACTTCCACAAAAGTGAAGGAGAAAAAAATCTAAAGTAAAATGTTGTGAATATATATCTATTGGAAACCTCATCTAGGCTCCTCGTACTTCATTGTGGTGTTTAGCATTCAGCACTTTTATTTATTTATTTATTTATTTATTTATGCATTGAAATAGTTTTTAATGTTCAGAAACCTCAATAAATTATCCTTTGAGAATTGTATTCATCAAGTCTCTTTTCTTTTTACTTGTACTATATAAGGGAGATGTAACTCTAATGTTTAATTTGGAGTTACAAATTGTCTTTAATCATCGTAAAACGTTTTCAGTATTTTCAATCTAGTGTTTGGTTGTGCAAGGAAAACTTGGTCAACCTAAAAACATTTTTGGTCAACTGTAAAGCATACCCATGTTTTTTTTTAATGGTTTAAAGGCTTAAAATATGAACAAAGTTTTCCTTTAAATTAAGTTGAGAGACATTCGTACGATTGAACTAACGATGCTGGCATGGATCTGCTTGATCCACCAGTTCTATTGACGCATTCTTTCCCTCTGGCATAAGCCAAAAGCCATCTCTCTCTAATAACTCATTAAGACACGCACTCATCTCCTGTTTTAATTGAAAGGTTCAGGTGGCTCTCTTTACAATACGGTAATAAATCCTTGGACTTTCAGGTGGTTTTTATTTTGGGCAGTTGTACGTTCACTGTTGGATTTTGCAAATACAACCCCCTATAGTTTTTGTTACAAAGATTTCTTCTTCTTCTTTAATTTGAACTAAAAGTTATTTGGGTAATCCGCTCCATAGTTTCCCAGGGATTACTTGGATAATCTGCTCCCATGCTGTAAACAATTAAATCTGAACTAAAAGTTACACCAAAATAACACCAGTAGCTTGCATTAGGTGATTCTATTATGTTTTTTGCACTTGACTGGTTGGATAGTTGATCAGAAGATAACTTTCATTCGCCCTACCTGCAGGCGGGCCTCAAGCCCAGCTTATATATTAAGTTAACATGGGTAAAATATGCACGTAATTCTCACATCAATTTTTAATAGAACATGTGATTTTCACATGCATTTTAGACAAATATAAACTTAATAGATTGGGTTTGAAGAATCCCAGTTTGGAGGAAAAATTTATTCATAAAATATTTTCCGCCTACCTATCTTCAAATCAAGAAATGCATATCATATATCATTTTCTTCTGGAGCTTGTGACAAAGTGATATCACATTTAAGAAAATTGTTCTGACAGAAAATCCAACAGATATGTCGACTAAACAAGTTCTGATTTCTAAGTTCAAGCATTGCTTAGAGTTGATTAATGTTTGTAATTTGTGATTACCCTTAGGATATTAGAAAATATGTCATGAGGAGATTGCATTGAAGATTTGATGAAATTCAAGTCAAGATGGAGATTTGTCGTGTAGTGGCTTGAATTTATCTCAAGTCACGTGGGGTTATGGCCAGTCGTGTTTTCCTATTTCAAGTTGGTTTTGGAATTATAGAACAGTTTGGATTCTTTTGGCTTCCCTACTCCAAGTTGTATAAGGAGTTTGCACTAGCCAACTTTCAACATCTATAAAAGACAGTGTTTTGGTACACAACAAGAAAGAGAGCACCATGTGAACATGCTTGTGCAATCTCACTAGTTCTTTTCTCAAGTTTGTAACGCCATAAGGCGTAGAGAATTAGAGCATTCTCATCCGGCTCTTTATTTTTATCCTCAAAGTAGAGAGTAAAATCAATTTTTTCTACTTTAGAAAGCCATTTTTTTAAATATTAATAATTTTAAAAAAATTTAATTCTTTCTCAAAAAGGGGAAAACAAATAAAATTAGAAAAATTAAAAAGTATTAGAGAGAAACTAATATTTTATTATAAAAAAGAAGAGTAGGGAGTGAAATGACTCCCTACTAGTAGGGAGCCATTTCATGCTCCCTACTTTTTTTTTTCAAAGTAGGGAGCCGGATGTGAGCAATAAAATGGCCAAAAATTCATTTGGCTCCCTACTATAGAGATATCCCTATAGTAGGGAGCCGGATGAGAATGCTCTTAAAGAAGTAATTTTTCTTTTGTTATTAATTTTCTTTTGTGTGAGAGTGGGATGGGGCTTTGGGCTTTGAATGGTTTTCTTTTTACTACTCTTTATACTCCATTTTTTGATAATAAATTTTCTCTGGGTAGTCTTCGGCAATAGATATAATTAAGCTTGTTAAGACGAACCATTTAAATCTTGGTATCCTGTATAATTGGTTTATTTTATATTATGCTCTTTTCTATTTTTTTGAAAATCCTAAATTTATTTTGTCACAACAAATGACACATTCTCCGATAGATAAAATCACCCAAAGCATGCATTGGGATTATATATATATATATATACATACAAATAGCCGAATCTTTCAAGAGAATTAACTAAAATTGCAACAAGTGTCCCTTTTGAGTAAAACATGCGCTTAGTCACTCTTAAACCTTTTAAGTGAAACATGCATTAATTAATCTTTATGAGGTACGTTTTCTATCAAAAAATTTATAAAAATATTAAAGTTGATTAATTTTTTCTAATATTATTTACAAATACATAAATTGATTTACATAATCTTTTATTTTTGGCTAAGTATGTATGAAGAATGTTTTTTATACAATTTTCACAATGTGGTTACATAACCTTTTATTTTTGACAAAATATTTATGAAGATTAAAAGTTGGCCTCCAATAAAGTGGATGAATCTTTTAAGATCTTTGCACCTTAAAGATTTGCCAAAAGAGAGCAAGAGAGAGATTGAACAAAACTTCTTTGGGACTAGATCTCAGCAAAGCCTTAATTCATAATGGTCTATCTTTTTCTTTAAAAGAATTATAAGAATTTTTTAAAAAAAATTATACGAGGTCTTTCTTAAGATATAATTTTTTTAGTACGCAGATATATATGAAATGAAAAATCGGAGAGTGCAAATCAACTCATAGAGGTAGGAACAAATTTTCCTAATTGGTTTAAATCAATTTTATTTTTTATAATTTGATAGTGTAATTGTTTTTAGAAAAGTTTCGTTTTCTCCTATTTGTAATATATATGCTTTAATTAAAATGTAATTTTGTGTATTATGTATTCAATTTATGAAAGACATGACTTTGGAAACTTAAGATTTCTTACAAAGAATTTAAGATAACCCGCTCGATCATAAAGCGGGTTATTGGCTAGCTAGTTAGCCCCTCTCCGGCCCACGCGCCCTGAATGCCTTTCAACAGATAATCTTACGTTGTTAATTTAAGATGTTTAAATAACAAATTAAGTCACGTTGAAATCAGCCGTACGTACGTAGTCTGGAATTGTGGGCATGAATATATATATATATAACAAGCTTTTTTCATGTAATCTCATGCCGAAAGAGTCAATATGCATGCACTAGTGGATGGGAGCATCACACAATGATCAGAAGTAAAAGGCTTCGATCTCTAGAAGAAGAATGGCACTAATTTTGTGTTTTAGGCGGAGAATATAATTTAGTGACATGTTTTCCCATTCAGTGCATGCCATGTGAAAGAACGGCTAAGATTGTGGCTCCGGAAGGTATCTTTAATCGATCTTCTCCTTCTTGTACGGCGCACAATGGGGATTTATTAAGCATCTTTCTATGATTATATCTCTCTTTTCTTCTCCTTAATTCTATTGGGATTCAGTTTTTTCATTTTCATTTTCTTTTACTTTTTTAAATTGAACTAGATGCATGCCAATCTTGTTCTGTGGAAAAAAGGTGCCTACTCAATTGGATAAACTTAGTTCATTCTTCACCTTCTACCTAGATGTATGTGAAGACGGTTACCGTTAGAATATTAAAGAAATTATTAAATTGCCTATTTTCTATTAGCTTAAAATTTTAAGATATGTAGTGATTTAACATGGTATTAAAGTAAAAGTCCTAAATTTAAAAATTGTCTCAATTATTTACTTCACATTTTAATTAAACATTTTACGTGTTAATTAAATTATTAAATCACCCGCAAGCAAGAAGAAAAGAAAATGAAGGCAAAAAGATAATTGCCAAAATAGTTGTAATGTCACTAACTCAAGCTAGTAGAACTTTGTGACCATATATAGTGTGATGGTTCAATGGCCTAAGAAAATCTCTAAAGTGATTAGGTATACATTAGGGCATGAGTATGAATCCCGTAATAGAAATCTTCATGTCTGATTAATGTAAACCACATTAGTTCTCATTGATATTTTGGTGAACAAAGCTGAGTCAAATTATGGCTCAATCAAACTTAAAAGAGTGCTTGTGGTTCCACCGTCTAGCTTCTAAATATGCATGGTCTGATATATATATTTATCCATCACGTTTGTCCTCTAGAATATGTTTGATATTTTATTAGGAATGTAGTTCCCCCACTATATATTATATTGTCACATTTTGCATATCGATTTTTTAATTTTTGCCCCTTATTAGTTCATAAATACTTTGATGTGACCACACTAACCTTAAAATAGGCCAAAAATGATATGGTTAGACATATGAAGATGCTGATAGGCAATTACTAGATAACTAGCACAGTGCAGAAGGCCATGGAGGTCTTTTATTGAGTAAATCACAAAGGGTGATTGATTTGGGAATCCCAATGGCATATCTTTTTGAACGTTTTATTCTCCTCGATCACCACACTAACTTAGCTCGGTATAAATGAGCACCGATGGAGCTGAAGTTCCTCACAGCAAAAACTAGTTGACTTGACTCATCACTTCACAAGCAATTCATAACACTTTCATTTCACATCCTTGTGATTAGTAATGGATATGGTGAAGAGGTTGGTGGCTGAAAAGCCTGTCGTGGTCTTCAGCAACAGCTCTTGTTCTTGCATGAGCCACTCCATCAAGTCATTGATATCCAACTTTGGGGCAAACACTACAGTTTATGAGCTCGATGGAGTAGCAAACGGGCAGCAGATTGAGAGGGCACTGCTGCAGCAGGGGTGTCGGCTACCCGCCGTGTTCATAGGGCAAGAGTTCATTGGTGGTACTAAAGAGGTCATGAGTCTCAACATCAGGAGTGAGCTCGGTCCATTGCTCATTAAGGCTGGAGCTATATGGCTTTAATCTACCACCATATTAATGCCGAATAGATCTAAATAAGGGATCTCCATTTTTGCTAGCTAGCAGTAAACTTGAAGCATGATGGTGTCTTAGGAATATTCTAAGTGTCTGATCACATGGTTTAAATTTAATCTTAATCATGTTTATATAAATTATTCGGCAATGCAAGCTGATTTTCAAGTGTGAGTTCTATCTAAGTTTTATATCATTTAGTATTAGAGCCATCTACCTCGTTGAGTTACAGAAAAGGCAAAAGAGTTTGTAGCCTTTTCCTTTTTTTTTTTTTTTCCCAATTAGAGACGGAAGTGTATTTTGACATGGTATAATGTATGTCAATCACAGCTCCTTTCAATAATCAATTGTGAGTGTTCTGATGAAATGATATGAGGTCCCGTTTGTTTCGGTATATAAAATATTTTTCAGAAAATATTTTTCTCACTTTTGGGTGTCTAAAACAATTGAAAATTCTTGTCAAACCAAAAATATTTTTGGTTGATTAAAAGAAGGGATAATATCTTTAAACCTTCATGTGGTTTAAAGTCTTTAATCAAAACTAGCTCAGTTTCATCTTTTATCATATGGGGTATCTCAATTTTTAATAAAAATGAAGATGGTATCCCCGTCCATCTTTTGTCAAATTGTTTAACAGAACTCCACGTGTCAGTATTTAAATACTGACACATCGCTCTGCTTTAACAAAAATTAAAAATATTAAAATATTAAAGAAAACACAAAACTAACTTTAAACAAAAAAAAAAAAAAAAAAATGAAAAAGCAAAAAACAAAAGGGATGGCTCGAGCCACCCCATTTGGTCAAATGGGGTGGCCATTTTGGCCATGAGGGGTGTAGAGCCACCCCCCTTGGCCGGTATGGGGGTGGCCGAACCACCCCCATGGACCATGGGGGTGGTTCGGCACCCCCAAGAGGAAAGGGGGTAGCCAAGCCACCCCCAAGAGCCTTAGGGGTGGCTCGGCCACCCCTGTTTGGCCAATGGTGGTTTTGGCCACCCCAAGCCGACTAGTCTAGAGGTGGCCGAACCACCCCAAGGGCCAAACCCTAGGTTTTTTTTTTTTCTTTTTTCTTTTTTTTTTTAGACTTTGTCGGGGATAGTCGAACCACCCTTAAGAGCCCTTGGGGTGGTCAGCCACCCAAGGGCCGCCGATTTGGGGTTGGCAAACCACTCCCATGGACCATGGGGGTGGTTTCGCCACCCACAAAGAGGAAAATGGGGTGGTAGAGCCACCCCCAAAACCCTTGGGGGTGGCTCAACCACCCCCCGTTTGGCCTGGGGTGGTTTCGACCACTCCAAGGCGCTGATTTGGGGTGGCCGAACCACCCCATGGCTTTGGGGGTAGTTCAGCTACCCACACAAAGCCTAAAGAAAAAAAAAAAAAAAAAACTAGGGTTTGGCCCTTGGGGGTGGTTCATCCACCCCCAAGGGCTCTTGGAGGTGGCTCAGCTACTCCATTTTCTTCTTTGTGGGTGGCCGAACTACCCCATGGACCATGGGGGTAGTTCGGCCACCCCATACCGACCAAGCCACCCCTTTTGTTTTGTTGTGTTTTTTTCTTTTTCAAATTTTTTTTTAAGTTAGTTTCGTTTTTTTTTTTTTAATATTTTAATATTTTTATTATTTTAATTTTAATTTTTTAATTTTATTTTTATTAAAGCGGAGCTACATGTCAGTATTTAAACATTGACACGTAGAATTCCGTTAAAATAATTTGACAGAAAATGGACGGAGGTACCATCTCCATCTTTATCATCAAAAATTAAGGTACCCTTATAATAAAAGATGAAACTGAGATAGCTTTGAATAGAGACTTTAAACTACATGAGGCAAAAAAAGTATATATCCCTTAAAAGAAAAACCTATACTAATAGAGGGTAAAATGTTTTACGTGCGCTCCTCATTTTCACACACATGCTAAGAATACGGGATTGAAAAGTAAACAGATACAATTAACATAACAGTTTTTGGTTTCTAACATAACCTAAAATAACCTTTTTATGGATGGTCAAAGTCCCTTGAAAAAAAATTCCCTCGCACGCCTGCATGCTAAGATGGGATTGAAAGCCATAATTTATTCTATATAATGATACTGAGCTCAACGCTTCCAATTGCTATTGCGTAGCACCTGATTAATTTTAGTTATTCATATACTTCTTATAATCTAAAGAGTTAGTTATAGAAAATAAACAAATATTTGATTTGGCACATCAAAATAGATACATGTATAGTTTGACAAACAATTAACTTTTAGGGCTTTTATTTTATTATGGAAGGGCGGCTGGGGTTACATTTACCATAAAGCTCCCAAGAAAAAGCTAGGTTCATTATGCTCAAATTTAGACTTTTGTGTATTGAAAAATATATATGCTGAAACTCAACGGGGGCTGAATCTTATGTCATCTCACAAACCATAGTCCCCATCAACTGCGTACAGATTTGGAATACATTCCTTTTGATATATTGGGTGGCCTTGATTTTTATCCCATTTGTTTTCTTTTGTTTTGTTTTTCAACTTTCTGCATTCTGTCGCTTCTTTCAATCTACAATATTTGATCACAGAATCTCCTCAACAGAATGTATGCCTTATCTCTTCATCTGACCCCCCGGCTGGTGATGTGAATGCAACACTTTCTTTTTAAGCGTTTCATACTTTGATTGACTTTTTTCTGCATACATAAGATGTTTTTCCTCAGCACTCGATGTTTTGTTACAATTTGAAGGAAAAAATATAAAATTAATCAATGTGATTGGCCTAAATTACAAATTATTTCATATGGTGTCAAAGTAAACTCAGAAATCTATTTAATATGTCAAAAAAATAATTTAGTTCCTTAAGTTAAATTATGTTAAAATATTTAATAAATTTCGTTAAGTGCCATGTCAGCACTAATAAAATCACAACACGTATTATTCTTAATAAAAATATATAAAAAATTAAAAACAGAAAAGGGGCAGTGGGTGGTAGCCACCCCTAAAAGTGGCCTATTATTATCATATAAGTGGCCTATTATTATCATACACTCTTAACATATTGCAGATAATTAGTTTGACTCATCCCGGAAGCCCCAACTTTTTAATCAATTTTTTTTTACCTTCTTGACAAATAACACATGACAAAATCACTCTATATTGTAGAACTGTTCATAAATATCTCCTCAACAGGACATGAATATTTCAATGAAGATAGCTATGTCATGTACATGTACACCCTTATGATATGAAAGCGAATATATATATATATATAATTCGTCCAATGGTACAGAGTCCGTACATGTGAACTCACATGTGACATGTCAAAAGGACATCCGTGCAATCATCGGCCATGCATATATATGGATTGATTATGGGAAATCAAATTGATGCTCCAGTACCCCGACTGATGATTAGTCGTTGGATATTGAATTAATGCGCTGGAATATTTTGATAGGGATAGGAGGATGATCAGTGCAAGAATATATGATTAGAATCGGAGAATTAAGTGTAATTAATATGAGTAACAAAATCGGCATAACTTTGGTTACAATTGGCATAAGACCCCAATCTGGAAAGGTCTTTTTGGCGCGCACGTTGTAGGCGGCTACACTTAGTGAGCGTCATTTTTAGTCTCAAAATCTATTGTTTTTCCTTTTGAATCAGTGTTTTAAGTTTTTTTTTTTTTTTTTTTTTTGCCATTTTCTGTTATAGTTTTAGAAGGGTTTTTAGCGTCAAATTTTTCTCCAGATTTTGCAAAAATTCCTTGTTTGATTCGAAGTTTTATTTTATGTACTAATTCCTTGAAATTTGAATGCAATTTCAGTACTTTTAGAATTATGCTCTGTTTCTCTAGGTGGCTAGGGTTTGTTGTCAACCCTATTTGATACTTTTCTCTTATTTAATTACCTTAGAACTTTTAATTCAAACCATAGCTTTTGTTTACTATATATATATATATATTCTAAGCTATCAAAATAATCTTAGTTATCTTCAACGTCACAAATCACGATGACAAAATATGAAAAATTTATTGCATGCTAAGTTGATGCAGGCCAATTAATTACTTGCAAACCGGTCATAATAAAACAGTCATATCTTGTGATTCTAATATCATATGAAGAAAATCTTGTTGACATTGAAAAAATTATTCAAAGGGCTACAAATTTGTAGTTTATTAATATTCTACATTCCAACATTTGCTAGATCAAAATGGATCATCAATAGAAGTTCAACAATCTGGTTCGAGAAGTTTGATCGAAGTTTCCATTTCCATCATCCTTTCAATAATAATTCTAAAAAGCTCCGGTCGAAGTCTCAATCGATATTCAATCGAGCGAGGATGTTTTCTAGGAAACGTGGTTGTCGTGCGATGTCAAAGCTTGATCGATCGAGATGCGAAAGTGTAACTTTGTAATTTGTCTTTTTCAAGGTTGTAACCCTATTTCTATTTAAGATTCATAAGGACGGCTTAGTCGCCAATCGATATTGTTTATCTCAATTTTCCATTAAACCTCGTGGTCGAATGAAGTAAATTAAAAAACTCATGTACAAAAGATAGGTACGTACGTAACTGCACCCGGCCGCTTGGGGAATTTTTGACACAGAAATTCAGCATGTCTTGCAATTATGATCAAACTTGATTAGAGAGATGTGGAGAATAATTAGATTTGATAAGAATATATAATATTAGTAAGCAAAGATCAGTACGTTGTGTCGCCATCTGCTGCGAGTTGCATATATCAGGTTCTCTACTTGAAAAGTTTATATTTTGGAGAATATTTTCTGCGAGTTGCATAATATATATATATATTGTCATGTTTTTTTTTCATGCTTGAAATAGCAATACTTGGTGGGGTTTTTTCCATTTTTCGCATCTATAAAAGCTAGCATAAAAGGCGAACCATCAAATTGTAGTGGTCAACCTCTTCTTTCTTTGTCACCAAGGAGAAAAGGTAGATCAGAGAGACAAAGGCGAATAATTTGTACAAAACAGTGACTTTAGAACCTTAATGTTATCCATCTTTGTGATGCTAGGAACCATCCTTGCATTCTTTATATATATTCTTTGTTCGAAACATTTATGCATCCGCCAAAATATACTTACCCCACAACCACTTTAAAAAAATGTACCTTTTTTTCCTTTTTCTTTTTTAGATGAATAAAATAAATAAATAAATAAAAACTATATGTGATATGGATTGTATTTGTGTTAAAAATCTATTTGTACGTGGAGTGAACATTTATGTAGATTAATTGTAAGAAGAAAGATCTATATATGCAGCAAAATATTGTAGCTAAAAATTAAAATAAATGACAAATAACCGTAGAACGTACGTTAATCATATACAGCACATGAACATGATGTGCAAAAATGCAGTGAGCTTCACAATGGTGCAGCATAATTTGTCACTTGAGAATACTTGGAAATAAGGGTATAGCTACAAAGTTGAGATCTGATAAGAAATTTTCGCTTCAAAAGGCAGTATACGACAGATGATATTGAATTTTAGAGAATTTGGCTATGCTTCTTTGAGAAGAGAATACATTTTGGTCAGTTAACATTAAAAAAAAAGAAAAAGAAAAAAAGAAATCCAAACATTATCCTAGGAGATATTGTTCTAAGTTTGGTGATGTTGTGAACTGTACACAACTCGGTAAATCCTAGGAGAGATATTGTTCTAAGTTTGGTGAACTTTCCCATCAAAGCTAGTCAGAGAACTCTAATTAAGTAAGTTATAATCATTTTCATAAATGCTATTTTGAATTATTTTTTAGCATTTTTAGCTACGTGACATAGTCAATCCACTTTTAGATCAATCTTAATTGAAAAAAAAATAGTGGTGCATGAATTGAGCATGCCACATTAGCTGAGAATACTTTAAAAATTAAAAAAAAAAATGCAAAATAGCATTTCGCCTTTTAGAAACCAAGTGCTCATCAAATCCTAATCAAAATCAGTATCAACCCAAAGTTAGATGGGAATATATGTGTATGTATTGACATATTTAATTACTTTATAAATGCTGTTAACATGTTCTTATCTTGTGTTTCGAAGCACTTTCAGTAGGTTTTTCATTATCTCTTTCATTCAGATCAAGAGTGAAAAAGATCATTCATTATAACATTTCCCCTTTATCAATTAGGGAAGAAAAACAAAAACATGAATGATAAAAATTTTGTATATGCATGTAACAAGGAATTCTATTCATCTGGTTCCAGCACCATATATATCGGAAACATTTCTTTAATTTTTAATGGTCTAAAAATTAAGGGAAAAATCATATTTAGCCCTTAGGTTTTTATATAATTTGAATTAGTCATTGGATTTCTAATTTTAAGAGTATGGTCCCTAAGTTTTGCCTATATTTTAAATAGATTCTTCTATCAAAATGAATGATTTGTCATGTATTACTTGTATCTCAATTCATATGTTAGCGTTCATATCAACACCTAAATTAATGTCATATTATTAAACGTCAATTCTTCCATAAAAACAAAACAAAACAAAAACAAAAAACAAAATACCCAACTTCAAAAACAATAACCATTTTTTTTGTCATCTTAATCTTATAGATTTGTAGCATTAAAGGAAGAATCAATTAACTTTGATGTTGATATAAACCTTGGCGTGTCAAATGAGACACACGTGATAATTAGAAAATCATTAATTTTGACAATAAAGTACTGGTAGAGGGACCAATTTCAAAACTTAAGTAAAACTTAAGGATCTTATTCTTAAAATTGAAAACCTAAGTACTAAATTCAAATCAGATTAAAACCTAAAGATTAAAGATGATTTTTTTTGAAAAATTAATCACAAAAAAGCATCCGTACACTAGTTATATTAGGCTAGAAAGTGGCATCTAAATCATAAGACTTGATACCTTAATTTCTGGCATAATATATAGTATGATTATAATCTAATTACCGTCCATATATAGATACACTTTTCGATCGTTGAGAATCACATGAGGATAAAGGTAATGATATACTACTATCCAATTGATTAAGACATTAATTAATCGTGTGTTTCTCACAGGGAATATTTTGGAATAGATAAAGTTGTGGGTCCTTAAGGAATCATCTTTCCTTCTTGTACGGTATGATCTCTAGATCTACATGGATTTTTATGCTATTTAGGGCGTATTGCCTTTTTAAGCATATTATTATCTTTCCAAATAGTCCTTTATTGTCTTTTAAATTGGCTTTCGGTTTTCTTCCATGAAATTAAATTAATTAATGCGAATCTCGCTAGGAAAAGAAAAGTCCTTCCCGCGTTTGGATAAACCCAACTTCCTTTGTCACCTCGGCAGATGCTTCAAAAAAGACAGGCAAAGTTTCTATGATCGATGTAAAAGGAAACCTGATAGAGAAAATCACTAGCACTGCATGTACGTGCTTAAGAAGAATGTTAGGCTTATAAAATATTTTATAAAAAAAAAATTATTATAAAGTAATGTGGCATAACATGATTGGATAAAAAAAAATTATTATAAAGTAATGTGGCATAACATGATTGGGAAGAAGATAAATTTAAATTTTGAGAAATTCAATCATATTCTGTCACACTATTTTGTAAAAGATTTTTTTTTTTTTAATGAAGTATTTTGTAAGCTTAACATTTATCCACGCTTAATATAGCAAAAAAAGATGGTTGCTAAAGTTAATTGATATAAACTTTGAGTAGAACTTACTCTTAAAAATCGACTTGAAATGAGAGAGTGTATATATAGTTAAGATTGTACTTAAGTTATGTAGAATACTTAAAATCATAACATACCACCACATATTTGCAGCTAACATCTACAACAGCTCACTATATCATATATATAGGTCGTCCCCTCCATGACTCGAACCCGTGATATGATATCGCTCTAATGCTAAATAATACAAACTTTGAGTAGAATTTACTATTAAAAATTGGCTTACCAGAAGAGAGGAAGTGTCAAAGAGCTTATATACGTACTTAATTAAGTCGTGTAGAACAGTTAGAATCGTAACATTAACTTGCTAATGTCCAACATATTATCTATTTCCACATAACCAAAGAGGTCTTATCAAACACTCTTGAAGTGTAATCTAGGAATCCAATCACATATCTAATATCTTCTTCAAGATTTTATTCCTTCTCAATTGTACGTTATTCTACTTTTAAAAACAACACTACTACACTATAAAAAGACCTCCAAGGGAGCTCAAGCTCCTCACAGGAAGCACCAAACTCACTTACAACACTAAGATTTCGATATATTTATAGTCTTTTAACTGTTTTAATTTGGCAATGGCAACAGTATCAAGCTTGGTGGCCGGAAAGCCGGTGGTGATTTTCTGCAAGAGCGGTTGTGGCATGAGCCACAGCATGAAAACACTCATAATTGGGTATGGGGCAAATCCAACGGTGTACGAGGTTGATCAAATCCCAAATGGCCAGCAAATTGAAAGGGAACTGCGTCAACAACGGGGCCAGCCGAGCTTACCAGTTGTTTTCATTGGACAGAACTCCATTGGTGGCGCTAGTGAGATCATGAGTCTCCAGGTCAGGAATCAGCTTCACCAATTGCTCGTAGACGCCGGAGCTATATACCTATAAACGACAACTAGTTTCGATCTTCACTGCATGCATGCCTCTAGTAACAGGCTGCAATATAAGCAGGCTTCCAATAAAAAATTTTTACTTTCCCCACATATAAATGTATGTGTGTGTGTGTGGGTAAACGGACGACGTGGGTAACATAGATAACAACTATAGAGCCACTTTAATTAACTTCTTGTACTCTATTTATATATCAAGGTCACCTTCGTTACTACCATGATATACACGGACATGGGTACGTTGTGCTTCTTCTTATTTTTCTCCTCCTCTCTTATATATATACATGCATATGAGGAATTGTCGCGCGCAAATTAAGATCCGATAGAAATGTGTAAATTTAATCATTTAATCAATCTTTTTAACCCTCCTACTTGAAATGAAAGACAAATGATGAAAACAAGTTAAAATTGATCAAGACCTCTTCTCTAATATTATGATAAATCATCACTTATCTCAAAAGTTTAAACTGATAGAAAATAATATATTTAATTATTTAATCAAATATTCTAAAACTCTGGTAGCAAACTTGGCAACATAAATTGCGTCTGATGACAAAGAATTAATAAACATAGAGAGAACATTGTAGAGTAAATCAATGCCTGTGGACGTGCAAGATAAATTTTGCACTCACGCGGATGTACCTACATGCACAGAGAAAGAGAGAGAGAGAGAGAGAGAGCGAAGCATGCATGACCAGGCAAAAGAAAAGAGTAGGATAGATTTTATCAGTACTATGAAGAAAGCTCTGCATTAACAGCTCTCCCCGAGAGACCAAGAGATAAATATTGTCATAAAAAAATGAGAGAAGAAACATATATTATCCTTCATCGTGCAATGAAATTTCTAAACATAAGTTAATAAATGAGTTCAAAAAAATAGTGCGACAAATCAGCCATCTCTAATTTAATTTTCAGATGAGAAATGATATATGCAGTTTTAAGTGCAAATTTTATGATATGACAATAATTATATAGAAATTTGTATTGTCACGTTTAAGAGTGTGCATTTGAAAATTTAATAATAATCTTTACTGTCACGTTAAAAAATATGCACTTGACATATAGTTTTTCAAGATAGACGTGTAGCACTAATACATTAAGGAGATAATTAATGGAAATATTGGAGGGCTTATTGCTTACAATTTTCACTTTTATGTTTCTAGGAAGCGTATTGGATGAGGATTTCTATACAAGTGGACAAATTGTTTTGTTTAAAGGAAAAATTGGGGACGCCACTTTCATAAATTACAACGGCTACCCACAAACAAACAAAAAAAAAAAGGCTTTTATCTTGAATTGAAGGTCATAATTAGAGCAAAGTCAATGCCAATTTATTAGAATAGAAAGCTAATGTAACAGGCGTGCAGGTGATCAACATAATCATTTTGTTCATAGACGTCAAAAAAAAAAAAATTTCCTAGTAAGTAAGAAATTTAATGCATTGAACATAAACCTTAACAAAAACAAACAGAATCGCAAAGCAACCACAAAAAATAAGAAGATCTACTAGCTCGACAAAGAAGCCAACAGAAGCAACAACATGAATTCAAGAATGCTATAAAGATATCTTGAGGAGAAGACTCTTGTTAAATATATGACAGATGCGATGCTGTTGAGACAATTCTTTAATTGGTGAGTCAGATCTAACAAGCTACAGCGTGGTAATGGTGGATGAGGCCACGAAAGAAGTCTCTCCACTGATATTCTATTTGGATTAGTAAAGGATATTGCTCGATTTCATCCTGATCTTAAGTTGCTCATCTCCAGTGCAACGCTTTATGCCGATAAATTCAATGATTATTTTGATTCAGCTCCAATCTCCAAAATTTCAGAGAGGCGATATCTTGTTGAAATACACTACACCAAAGCTTCAGAAGCCGATTACTTGGATGCCGTCATAGTTACTCTTCTCCAAATTCTTGTCACACAACTGAAGTATTTTTTTTTTTTTGTGGTCAGTTGGGCCCAGAAGAGGCCAACTGGGATTGTGACAATGGGGGGAGGAGTAGAGGGAGGAGCACGATTAGGTGGAGAAAATTTATGGGCCTCGTTTTGGTTGAATGTTGGTTATTTGATTTTGATTTTTATTTATTTACAAAATTTTGTCTAACGTGGCGTAGTTGACTGGAGCATGCATGTCAGTTGGGCTGATAAAATGCCGGTATATAGCATTACTCAATAGAAATAACTCAATAGAAATACCTGAAGAGGAGGAGGTTGAGGAGGAGACTTAATTGTTTATTTGATCCTCCACAGTGTTGAAGTGTTTGAACTCCAGCTTGTTTTTTACAAACTATACCTTACAATTTTTCTCCTTTTTTGGTTTACTACGTATCATAATGTCATTATATGGAATTACACACGGAGATGAGAGGCCACTTAGAGTCATTTTAATTTCATTTGAGGCACACTAGTGCAATGAAATACCAAATGAGCATGTTAACATGCTTTCTGATCATATTTTGCGTGCCTCTCACACTAACGAGTATGACCTAATTTATGAATTAGAAATTAGGAAGACTGTGGCCTAGTAAGGCAATTAACAAATTCTCAGTTTTTAAAATGTATATGGTATCAAGGAATTAAAACAATAAAGAAAGAAATCTGACTTTATATAATTCTATTGCATAGGCTCATAGCCCTTCCCGTCCAGCTAGAGACCACGAGGTGGCCGTGTGTCTCCTTCCACATAGACCCAAGGCCAATTATGGCTCTTTGGCCTCCTCCCACGACCTCTTTTTGTTTTCTTTTTTCTTTTTTCTTTTTATTTGATGCAGAGTATAATTGATATTTGAGTTAATTGTACCTCATGTGACTCATTGTTTGTTGATTTAACATAAATTCCAAATGGAGAAGGCAAAGTGAAAGGGCTAGATAGTGTTTAGGTTCAATTATAACTTTTTAAAATTTTAAGAAACATTATAAAATGTATGGTATTTAAGGGAATAAGTGAATTTCCCTCTTCTTTTTTTTAATTATTTGGAAAAATTCATATATCCCTCTCAAACTACCATTTAATTAATAATATCCATCTAAACTTTCAATTGTCACACATGTCCTCTCCAAAACTATCATACGTTTTAAGTACTATCTCCGCAATGATGAAAATACTACATATATAATATAAAAATAATAATAAGTCTAAACAAATATTCAAAAAAAAAAAAACTACCACCAAAATGACTAAATTTAAAATTAAAAAAAAAAATATGAAACTTTCGTTATTTTTTAAAAGATAAAATTAATGTTACCATCTTTTTGATGCTAGGAACCGTCTTGCATTCTTTATATATATTCTTGTTCGAAACATTTATGCATCCGCCCAAAATTCACTTACCCCACAACCACTTTAAAAAATGTACCTTTTTTTCTTTCTTTTTTTTCGATGAATAATAATAATAAAAATCTATATGTGATATGGATTGTATTTGTGTTTAAAATCGATCTATATGTGGAGTGAATCATTTATGTAGATTAATTGTAAGAAGAAGAGATATATATGCAGCAAAATATTATAGCTAAAATTAAAATAGATGACAAAAAACAGTAGAACGTACAGCCACATGAACATGATGCAAAAATGCATTGAACTTCACAATAGTGCAGCATAATTGTCACTTTGAGATATTTGGAAATAAGGGTATACTACAAAGTTGAGATCTGATAAGAAATTTTCGCGTCAAACGGCAGTATAACGACAGATTATATTGGACTTTTAGAGAATTCAGCTATGCTTCTTCGAGAAGAGAATACGTTTTGGTCAGTTAATATTAAAAAAATAATATTTCCTTGTAGCCCTTTTTCCCATTTGCTTAGAAAAAAAAAAAAAAAAGGAGGAAAGTTAACATTAAAAAATATATATACTCCAAACGTTATCTCCTAGGAGATATTGTTCTAAGTTTGGTGATGTTGTGAACTGTACACAACTCAGTGTAAATCCTACGAGATATTGTTCTGAGTTGGTGAACTTCTTTCCCTCATAGACAGTAAGTTATAATCATTTTCAAAAATGCTATTCTGCTTCTTTTTTTTTTCTGTTTTTTTTTTTTTGGCAATCTTAGCTAATATGACAAGCTCAATTTACTTTATAGATCAATTTTTAATTAAAAAGGAAAAAAATAATTCAATGGTGTATAGATTAAACATACCATGTCAGTTGAGAATACTTGAAGAATACTGAAAAAATACAAAATAACATTTCTCTTTTTAAAAACAAAGTGCTCATCAAATCCTAATCAAAATCAATATCAACCAAAGTTAGATGGAAACACGTGTGTATTATTGACATATTTAATTACTTTAACATGCTGTTAACATGTTCTTATAGGCTATAAAGTGGAATCTAAATTGTAAGACTTGATATTAAAGGGTCTTGACCTTAATTTATGGCATAATATATAGTATGATTATAATCTAATTACGGTCCATATATAGATACACTTTCCGTTGAGAATCACAGGAGGATAAAGGTCACGATATACTATTATCCAATTGTTAAGACATTAATTAATCATGTGTTTCTCTAAGGGGAATATTTTGAATAGATAAAGTGTGTCTGGGTTCTTAACGGATCATCTTTCCTCTCTTGTACGGTATGATCTCTAGATGTACATGGATTTTTATGCTATTTGGAGCGTATTGCCTTTTTAAGCATATTATTATCTTTCCAAATAGTCCTTTTCTCGTCTTTTAAATTGGCTTTCGGTTTTCTTCCATGAAATTAAATTAATTAATGCGAATCTCGCTAGGAAAAGAAAAGTGCTTCCCGCGTTTGGATAAACCCAACTTCTTGTGCACCTCGGCAGATGCTTCAAAAAAGACAGGCAAAGTTTCTATGATCGATGTAAAAGGAAACCTGATAGAAAAAATCACTTGGGGGAAAAGACACAAAAAAAGAAGAAGCAAATCTATGTTGTTGGACCAAACTTGATTTTAGGACATATGGTGATCATATCATATGACGCAATCTTGGACGCGCATACCGATAAATCTTAATTAGGACTTAGCATTTTAGAAATGCACTTCTTTATAGTAAGATTGTATATATAGAATACTTATAATATCGTAACAAACTACTTTTGTCTGTAGCCGACATCTACAGTGATACACTCTATCATTAGTCTTCCTCCTTCTGTGACTCATAACTCGGTGATGTGATACTTACCTTTATTACCAAATGATATAAATATTGGATAATTAAAACTCACAATTAAAAATTGGCGTATAAGGGATGTTAGTGTTAAAGAGCATAATTAAGTCACGTAGAATAGTTAGGATCGTAACATTAACTTGCTGATGTCCGACATGTTATTCTATTTCCAAGAAACAAAGAGGTCTTATCAAAGCACTCTTGAAGTTTAATCAGGGAATCAATCACATATCTAATATATATATTCTTCGATCAACATTTTATTCCTTATCAGCTTGTTATCCTACTTTTAAATACAACACTACTACACACTATAAAAAGACCTCCAAGGAGCTCAACTCCTCACAACAAGGCAGCAAACTCACTTACAACACTAAAAATCATAATTGTTTTTAATTTGGCAATGGCAACAGTATCAAGCTTGAAGGCAGAAGAGCCGGTGGTGATTTTCAGCAAGAGCGGTTTGGCATGAGCCAACA